>JAXIVD010008332.1:7500-17805 GCA_036785275.1 Cancer borealis | reverse complement strand
TATATATATATATATATATATATATATATATATATATATATATATATATATATATAATATATATATATATATTATATAGTATATATATATATAATATATATATATATATAATATATATATATATATATATATATATATATATATATATATGTATATATATATATATATATATATATATATATATATATATATATAATATATAGATAGATATAGATAGATACACACAGACACACACACACACACACACACACACACACACACACACACACACACACACACACACACACACACACATATATATATATATATATATATATATATATATATATATATATATATATATATATATAAACATATAGAATAATAGATGAATAGATAGATAGATAGATAGAGAGTGCGGGAGATGATCCATTCGACAATTGTGTCCCTTTCTCGTAAATAGAATGAGATATGGAGTGTCATGGTAGCAGAGGTACACGTATAGTTGCTTTGTGCAGTGTTTTAAAAATTTTATTGTTATAGATAGTGGCAGCTATGAAGTCAATCGTGTTGCTGCTGAGGCTGGCCATCTGCGTTCAATGCGCAAATTTAAAGTCACTACTCCCACGTGAGTAATGAAACTGTTTTACAGTTCTTGTTTACAAATTTGCATATTTCTTTTTCAGGTATATTTAAAATAATTTATTTTGCATTTATTCTTAATTTATTCTATTTTCTTCTAAAGACAATAAAGATCTGATGGTGCTCAGAGCGGTGGATTCAATTACAAGACAATTGCCGTGCGAACACATGACTCTTATTTTGATTCATGAGGATAAGGTGAATAGAAAACTTAAAATGATGAATTGAACATGTAGATACAATTAATTGTTTATTATTATTATTATTATTATTATTATTATTATTATTATTATATATATATATATATATATATATATATATATATATATATATATATATATATATATATATATATATATAAATATATATATATATATATATATATATATATATATATATATATATATATATGATTTTTTCCCTCTTTAATGTGTGATGTTTCCCACAAAAGGTAGAAGCGATCCAGGCACCACACGGCGTTATCATATTCCAGGTCGAAGATAACATGACTGGCAATGCTACGCAGCCTCCCCTAAAGACAACTGTTGAAAAAGTCCGCCAAGTAAGTCGTTCTCTGGTAAAAGCTGAAACGTTTTACTTAATACACATCACATTTATCTTTTCATTACTCATTTATTTATCATTACTTTCTTTGTTTTTTTTATATATTTATGTTCATCATGCTTTGGAGGAACACTCATAACACCGTCCCAAAGATGGGTGAGCTGTGGCACTGCCTGATGGTGGTGGTGGTGAGCGATGACCCAACCTTCCTCGCTGCCTTTGCTCACCTGTCACTCAAGCGTCAAGCCCTCAGGTGGTCGACAAGGATCCTTGTCCTCACTCGCCTCTCTCTCAGCCAACTTGGCGGCCTGCACGGCCTTCTCTCCAGCAGGAACGCCATGCTGCTCCGGGTGCAAGACAACGAAGTTAACAGGTAACTAAACTATTACTGTTTCGTGGAAAAATAATTTAACATCTAATATTAATAATTTCGTCAGTGCTGCAGTCCATAATCTTACAAATTATGTCAATGTTGGGAATTTGATCGTACTTCCGCTCAATGTTCTTCAGCTCCCATTTTTTCCAGCAAACAAGCTGAATGAAATTCCGACAATAAGAGCTGAGATCAATTAAAATATAATGTGATTAAAAAGAAATGTCTAATGACCCAGTCACGTTTATTATAAATCAAATTGAAAACTATCTTTCGGTGCTGCTTTAAGCAATTCATTTATGAAAATTTTATTGTTTAACTTTGTAAACCCGAACACTGAAAAAAAGTTATTGTATGCAAAAGAAATAAGATTTCAAAATCCGATTTTATATTATTGAGTAATGGCTTATCAACTATCTATGGTTAAAGACAATGTATTTACATTCTAACTTTTGAAGTTGTAGGCTTCTGAAGAAAAAAAAAAAAGCGAAAATAAAGCGGAACATACGAACAGAAAATTACTTGTTTTGTGTGGGGGAAGAGTAGTGGAAGAAGGCAACCGACCACGCCTTTTTAACTCGAGACAGATGAAGGTATTCCTTCATTTTTGGGAGCGGTGCACATTTGAATTTTGTGTTCTGTTCCATTTGTTGCCAAACATATAATAAATACATAAATAGATAAGTAAATAAATAAATAAATAGATACAAATAAAATAAATTAATGAATAAGTAAATTAATAAAAAGTGATAAATTAACACTTATAAATTAACTCTTCTGTTAACATTACATTTACATTTGATTTTCCTATACAAAATCGGAAGTCGAGTTGGGATATACGTGTGGCAGCCTTATAGCGCCCCCAGCAGCACGCCTCTAAGGTTGGCCATCTGGATGCCACCCGGAAATCTGATTCTCACCTCCCACATGACGCTCTTCCCTGATAAGTTCTTTGTGTGAGTAAAGCTATGATTGTAAGCCAATGTTAAAAGTTCCGATTGTTTAACACGAGGGTCTAAAATAACCAATGTAAAATATTATCGTCTTATTACATTTTCACAAAAGCTGCATCAGCATAGTCGTATGTTTTTGTACTCGTGATGTGATTCAGGTTCAGCACAGCTCCGACCCTCACAGTGGCCATCGAGGTGTTGCCTCACAACAGAATATCGTGGGTTGAAGACTCAGACGTCCCTGGTGGTCGTCGCCTACAATATACGGGATACGTAGACAACATCGTGAGGCATTTCGCCAAGGCAATGAACTTCACGTTAGTCTGTATCTTATTGTACAAATTATGCAACATAAATCACACGTGACTGTGTTGCATTTATTACCTATTACGTTTTTTTTTGCTTTCAAGAGGACAATATCAATATAAATGTTATATCTTACAGTGCAGGAACTGATACTCATCCTAATGATATGTTATGCTTCAGGCAAAAATATGTGTTATCGCCTGAGAGAACTTTCGGTACCAAGCTCCCTGACGGTTCTTGGACCGGCTTGATTGGCATGGTGGTGAGGGAGGTGAGTGCAAGGATTCGCAGTAGTCAGTGAATATAATTTTTCTTGCACCATAAAGGTAAGCAAGACGAATTTTGCATGCCTTTGTTTATACTTTTGCATCATCGTAATCTTGATCTGTAACGAAAGTGGGATGATAACATTTACTAAATCATTGAAATTTATATCACTGATTGCGCTGCGAAACTGGCTTTCACGCAGTGTGGTAAGATACGTTAGTCCCTTCTCCCAAAGGAGCCTAGAGGCATATCTCCGTATAGCTCATATCTCGTAAATTGACAAGGCCAGGCTAAAAAAAAATAAAAAATAAAAATAATAATAAATAAATAAATAAATAAATAAATAAAAGCCATTAACAGAAAACCACTTATCCCTTTTGACCAATCACCATCCAATAATCATCCCCACCACCATCTATCACTTCTCATTATTACTAATCACTCCATCTTTATTTATGCAGGAAGCAGACTTTGCACCAGGGCCCTTCATTATAAGTCCTGTGCGAAGAGAAGCAGCAGATCATTCAACAATATTATGCAATGGAAACCTTAGAATACTAAGCGGACTATCAAGATTAAAGATAGATCCGTGGGGTTTCTTGCTGCCCCTTACACCTCTGGTGTGGACAGTCACCATGATGGCGTTGTTGGGGGTAATCGTCGTCTTACAACTGTTTCCATCCTGTCTTCCTGATAGGACATGGTGCCACGACTTCTGGTCGGTCAAAACTTTCACTTCCGTCCGAGTTATCCTCCAGCAAGGTGAGTAACCTCAGTAATCATGTTGATCCCGTGCTTGGCAGCTGCCTTGCGTCTTGAATGCTTCCAAATTCTCAAGAAGCAGCAGTCGTGTCATAGTGAAGATGAACCTTGCCTCTCACACCCTTAATGTAGATATTGTATGGCCTGTGGAGTGGTGGTGGTGGGAGCGTCTCGTGTTGGGGCTGTGGATGCTGACGGCCCTAGTGCTGGCGAAGAGCTACGCTGGCAACCTCATGTCCCTCCTGGCCGTGAAATATCTCCCACAGCCTTTCCAGACTCTGAGAGACATTCTTGACCACCCACACGTCGCCTTGATAGGGCAAAAACATTCAAATTTCGAGCAAAATCTAAGGGTAAGATTTATTCACAGCGTAATGAGGTATTCCAAGGAACATGATCCATAATTAAGAGGAAAATTGCAATTGCCTGCAATTACTGCAAGACGTGGTTCCCACTGGTCCATTTTTATGGATTCCATCGAGGTTCAGTAGAAAGTGGCAGGGGTCATTACGGAATGAGGTTTTGTCAGTCATCTTCTCTATTTCCTTTAACAACTTATTCTCGCCACGAAGGGGCCTCTCACTAAGTTGTTGGCGTGGTCACATCCTTCTCTTCCTCACTGGCCTATCTTCAGACTCACCTGCAAGCATAAAGCCAGCAAGCAGCAAAAATTCTTCATCGTGGATGTCTCTCCTCCGCGCAGTCATTTTTACAAATAATGGACGAGGGAAGACGGCAGACAACTCATCCGTTTGGAGTGGACGCCGTTTTTGTGACGTCGTTGTTGAAAATTGAACAGATGTAATCCGTAAAAACGGACTAGTGGGAACCACGCCTAAGTTAATAAAATACAAACAAAGTCAAGTGGTGACTGGTTGGCTAACAAAGGAGGACGAGAACTCTTGAGGTTACGAGGAATTGTGATATAGATGTGAACATATTAATGTAATATTAATAAAACAGACGAACAAAAAGGGACGAGATAAGAAATATCTTATTATCACCACGGAAGAAAAGTAAGGAGTAGCACAAAATCAGAATATTAGGAAAAGCAATAAGCATGCCTTTGACCATTTTAAGTCGTCACACCGCTGCCATCATATGGGTAAGTTCGATGTTTACAGAGCTGGAGGGTTGGGAAACTACAGTTCCTGAACATATTAACTGGAACCTACCAGAAATGCCCTTTAACGGTGAACCCGCCTTCGCGAGTTTATTTTAGAATGAAATTTCAAATTGATTATAGATGTCACCAATCTAATTAATCGTGCCTGGGGACGGATGATTCATTAGTCAGTCAAATTATAAAAATCTGACTTTGAATCTTTCCCAACACTACACAGAATAAAATACACTGTCTATTTGCTCTCGTTTTCTTTTCTTTAGGATGTCAAATCCGGTGTATTCAAGGAAGTGGCGATGCTGGAGGAGGAGGGTCGTCTAGAGTTCCACACGCAGACACAGTACCTGAAGAGCCTCAACACTCTGGTGAGAGGAGGACACCACGTGGTTGTGGATGTGGACATCAACCTTAGAAGCCTTATCGCCCTAGATTTTTCTCGCAAAGGTATTATGTCCATAGTGTTGTTAGCTATTATTCTTATTATCACCGACTAGACCACAATGACTGTAGCTTACATATATTATATGGTTATGAGATGCAGTAGTGATGATGGGGATATAATGGTATAGGTGTGGATAAACTGGTCTAGTGTAAGTAGTATAAATAGTAGTAGTAGCTGTTTCCGAAAAAGCCAAATTATAATATCACTTATCTTCTATCAGATTCTTGAAGTTAAGAAAAGTGCGTATACACGCAAACACATAACCGCCCGCATAAGAAAAAAAGACATTTTAAGTTGCAGCCCTTATTAGAGTTGAAAATTGACATTGATATGTTTAGTCGTCCTTCTACTCAGGTTTGCAGAAAATAGATCTCTCTCTCTCTCTCTCTCTCTCTCTCTCTCTCTCTCTCTCTCTCTCTCTCTCTCTCTCTCTCTCTCTCTCTCTCTCTCTCTCTCTCTCTCTCTCTCTCTCTCTCTCTCTTTTTACAGGTCAATGCGATTTCTACATATCACGAGATGGCTTTTTGCCTTATTCAGCTGTTATGATTTTTCAAAAGACGAGTCCTCTCACCCGGGCCTTCAACAAAAGGTAACTATAAAATCATCAGTACACTGTTCTTTGCTTCTCTCAGTATTAGGAATAGCTGGAGTGATATACTCAATGTAGTTTACTTATTTATATGTGTAATGTGTCTGCAATAAGACATCAACTGGTGTCAGTTCTGATATGCAAAGTAGCCACATAATAGGCCCAAAACGAGATAGCATTTTCTTTAAAACACTGGCTGCAAAAGCTATATGCTAATAGTTCGTGTTTAATGGATATCATATTATCTTGACACATGCATCGGTTTCATCGTCCATTCCTTAACAACGGCAACAATGAGAAATATGTTGATTCTCTCGGTATTGCTAAAACTATATAGAGTAACTATTTTTTATTTATAGTTCTCAAAAAAAAAAAAACATCAGTTTAATAATGTTTACAATAATTAAATGTAGGCAAATGTGTGTTCCACATAAATTATTTGTTGTTTACTTAATATTGTAGAAGTACTGGAATAATGCTAAGAAACAATTATTTTCGTTTTGTATATTCAATTCATTGATATGATTTAATTTGTATTAGTTTCAAATGACAAAATTTTCCAGATTTCGGTCACTAATTGAACAAGGCTTAATATCGTACTGGATGGAGAACGTTCCGAATTTTACAGAGTGTGAAAATGTTCCAAAGAAGATGTTAGTAACTTCTCACATCTCCCTTTCTAATATTTGGGTAAGAGACAAATCCTTATAATGAATATACAATAGAAAGTACAAAAAGTTTAATGCGTCTCTGTGTGACCTTTTATGTTTTTTCTTTGCTTCAGGGATTGTTTGCAGTACTGGGAGTGGGCCAAGCCGCCGGTCTGCTAATCTTGTATGGCGAGATGCTTGTTAAACCCACCAAAGAGCGCTGCCTCCTGCTGTCACCTCTCTTGAACTAAAAAATCGACTTGATTTTTAGATCGTTAGTGCTCTATTTACAAACAAATATATCGAAATACTGTATGTTATATTCTCTCTCTCTCTCTCTCTCTCTCTCTCTCTCTCTCTCTCTCTCTCTCTCTCTCTCTCTCTCTCTCTCTCTCTCTCTCTCTCTCTCTCTCTCTCTCTCTCTCTTTTAGGGTTTAACCACTTCATTTTCCCAAACGTATGGCTGCCGTATTGAAGAAAGGGCCTGTGGTATACTCCAATAAATAATTTAATTCATTATATTATGCAATAGGAAAAATAAGATACAAAAACATTGTCACAGCATAATAATTCCATCCAAATTTTATCACGGTATCTTTCAGTTGCGTTCAGATCAGAGAAGCGATCACGATCTCTACTAAGAGAACAACGGCACCAGCAAGCAATCCGAGACCCAGCAACACACCAGGCAACGATCTGTCAAATGTTTAGATGATACAAAAAACAACACATTTATTGTATCAGATGCAAAAAAGACTAATAAATACAAAAAATAATATAAATAAAAAAAATTATGCAAGCAAGAAAAAAATATAAAATAAATAAAAATACGTTTATTACCCTGATATGGTTGGAAGAAAATGGTTCGTTATGAACTTTTATTCTTGAAGGGCTGCTGCAAATGGTGTAGGTGGGAACATTTTCTATCCAATATCTGACCAAACCTACTTCTGTCAACGGCAGGATCCTGACAGATTATTTAGATGTGAGTTAAATATTCGAGTGAGCTGCAGTAAAAACAAATCGGTTACGCCTAACATAAATTAAAGAGCGTCGTAACATTTAGTATCTGCAGAGTAATATTTTAACGACTTTCTATAATGAAAGATATTTAAAGACACCACGTAAGTCAAGGATACTAATATATGCTTGATCAGAGGGGAAAAATTTAATAGGGCAGTGTTCATAACTGAACGAAAATTTTGTATAATCCATCAGAGAAAACATAAGGAACAAAACAAAAAACATAAAAAAAAATTAGAAGCTAATTGTAATATAACATGAATGCAATTAACTTTGATACATAAGTATTCTAATTATCATCTCTCTCTCCCTCTCTCTCTCTCTCTCTCTCTCTCTCTCTCTCTCTCTCTCTCTCTCTCTCTCTCTCTCTCTCTCTCTCTCTCTCTCTCTCTCTCTCTCTCTCTCTCTCTCTCTATCTATCTATCTCTAACCACTAATGGAATTAGCTATGAAGCTATTGCTTGATATTTCTGTCACATCCTTTACATTGATGTAAAGAGAACATGATCATGCTAATATTACGATCAAAACAATGCGCTTAAAAACCTGTCTTTTTGGTCTTCTATTATCCTAGCGTTCCAAGCAAAGTGGAATGAGTAGTCTTCATGGTAAGAGATCATTACGTTTTGTCGCCTGCATATTTCACTTTCATTTCAAAGTGGCTTGCGGGTGACAGGAAAATGGTATTTTCAGTAATCTAGGCATCGGTCATTCTCAACGATACAATTCAGTGTTTATCTTTCTTATAATTTTCCTAAATTTTCCTTCATGGATTCCCCATTTTCTATAATAAAACAATATTTTATGATAATTTCCACCAATAGAAAATAAAAATGTTGCCTTAGTTTTAAATAATTCGGTACGTATCTAATTGACTTTTTCTTAATACGGATGGATTGTATACAAAAGTAAGTATTCGAATGCAAATACAAATACTTAACATTTCTACAAATAATATAGGAAAAGGAATACAAAGGAAATAATATTGTAAATTTGAATTAGAATATGGATACTTTATTATTGTAT
This sequence comes from Cancer borealis, assembly GCA_036785275.1. Taxonomy (NCBI): domain Eukaryota; kingdom Metazoa; phylum Arthropoda; class Malacostraca; order Decapoda; family Cancridae; genus Cancer; species Cancer borealis. Next base: position 9,106 of record JAXIVD010008332.1, on the reverse strand, counting down.
TAATTAGTGCATTCATAAATACTCTTTGTTAAAAAAAAAAACATAGATCAACATACAAATGTACCTAAGTTATTCAATGGAAAATAGAGTTATGACTGGTGTAACTATTATATTTATTAATATTATTACTATTACTATAATAATTATGACTATTATCATCATCACCACTATTATCATTATCATCATTATCATTACAATTATTATTCTAACATTATTAATATCATCGTCATTATTGTTATTATCATTATCATTATTATCATTGTTATTATTATAATCATTCATCATGTATAAAAAAAAAAACTCCGCTGGTCGCGTGAAGCAGAATCGTTCAATTACGGCACAGTTGTGATCACATTGATGCAGGTGTGAAAAGTGAACCAGCATGTGTGCAATAGATCAGGAGTGTCCCGATAGGTCTGGAGGTGGCACTGAATTTGGTGAGTGTAGACGAACTGCAGAAGCCAAAGGATAAAATTTCAGTGCTCACATGACTTAGTGCTAAATATAATAACGATCAGTACCATGAAGAGCCAGTGACCAGTGACGTAGTTTTCCCCGCCAAAGCTGAATTTGCTGTCACCAAACGCCGTCAGTCCTAGCAATCCACTGCTACTCAGTCCCGTGTATACACGGGCTATGGCCTGTGTTTCTTGACATCATATTATCCTTCTGAGACTCAGATGAAACCTTCCAAGATATCAAAAACTAATTTGATAGCTCATTCCATGAACTACCAAACTGTGTTTTATGTTCACCACAATGTATAATGATTGTTCCCTCCATGTGACACGCGGCCTAATAAGTAGCCTGCATTTTTATTTTTATTTTGCTTTATGTATATTTCGGTGCTTACATTAAATATCACCAAATAACCTGTTTAACATTTTTCTTGAGGTATGTCGTTGAAATACTGATGGTATTATGCCATTTCTTCTGGGGCAGCCTTCGGGCAGGGACAAGTTTTACGATTTGTCAGCTATGCAAAAGTGCACACAAAGTAAAAAGTAATTTTTCCCACAGTGAGAAGTGTTTGGTTCCATTTTGCTTTCGTTTCATTCCCTTTCGATAGAAGATATTCAAAAATGTTTCATGTATCCCATGTACTACATGTCACTGCATGTCTCCAAAAATAAAATTCAAATTCACAAAAAAATCCTTTAGAAAATGTGTTAATAATGTTTTCGTGCCGTTTTGGGTATCTTTGACATCATACAGAGAACTGACAAGTGAATTCTAGAATATGACTATCAAAACAGTATATTCTCCTCTGCTTGAAAACCCAAAAAAACACTTGGACGATGGATATTTTGATCTGGAGGGAACAAAACAGCGAGGAAGAGACAGGGATGAGGCTGAGGATGCGCTGCTGAGCGAATACACCTCAGAGAAGGACTACGTCCCCGACGGTGGTTGGGGCTGGCTGGTAACTCTCGGCGGCTTCGTGATTTGGGTAAGATGCATATGATCCTTCTATCACATTGTCTACTATTTCTTCCTTACTACTTATCCTAGGCGCAATTCTCCCTTTTCTTTTCTTTTTTTCAGTCTTCTTTTGTTTTCTTCTTCAGGATTCTTTTTTTTAGAAATCTTGATGGTGATGTTGCAA
>JAXIVD010008332.1:0-2500 GCA_036785275.1 Cancer borealis | reverse complement strand
GCCTCCTCGGAAGGATCGGAAATAAGGAATAAGAATTGTAGAATACAAATAAATGTAACCTTGGGGAGTATGCATTTGACAAAATAAAATTAGAATAGCAATTAGACCATTTGCAATCAGTGTTATTAGGATAGGCCGAAGGGAACACATTTCATGATTTTTTATGAAGAAAATAGTTCAACGAAATACTGCAAGCCAATATATCTGTGTAATTACTTGACTGTCTATAAACCCATGTAACTAATTATTAAATATTACTGGCAGGAATGACACAGGTATAAAGAGGTGGTCACTTGTAGGTGAATCAGTCAGCCTGGAATAACAACGCACAATAATCAGTATTTGATCACCACAGTGCTTTGACAGCTATTCTCCTTAGTAGTTGTCTAGGTCGAATGAAATATAGCGTCTGTCGCCAATTATAATAAATTTCTATTACCATACCAATTGATAAAATGGGAATTATTTTACATCTTCACTAGAATGCTCTAGAGAATTCAGGGTTATATTTTTGCATTACCTGTTGCATTTTGAGGTTTTCTTAATTACACTTCTGTCACAAGTTCTTAGTTTGTGAGATATTCAATATTTTCTGTGAGACCTTCTCTTCGAAAAGTAAAGTTTAGTTTGGTTTGAACAAGGTTCTGTTATTTGTCAATGTAGGTTAAGGTTTGGTTAATTTAGGTTATGTTATGATAGGTTAATTTAGAAGATATCAAATGTTCTCTATGACCAAAAATAGGGAGTTGGACGAGGTGCAGACAACATTTTATTTTGTAAACAGATGCCATTATGGTGAAGATGTAAAATTTTACCATAAAATGTAAAAAATTTTCGTGGTGCACCCTACCGTGGTGATTTATCGATCAATAACAAAACTAAATTAATTAAAGAATTCTCTGAATTATGCCCACCCTCCCTCAAGCTATATGACAAAATAACGGTGTCCACCTTAAAAGTTCCAAGGCACAGTAAGAGAAAACTGCTAAAAACCTATGAGTGACTGAAGGAAAACGTAACTCTACCCGAATGTCTCATTCAAGTCCTGACACAAACATCGAACATCGAAATTTGATTACGGTTTACGGACGGTAACCGAATCTTCACCGCGAGACCACCGCGTGGCGGTCGTCATGGAAGTACGATTTACCAAAGCATTGGAGCCTGCATATATATATATATATATATATATATATATATATATATATATATATATATATATATATATATATATATATATATATATATATATATATAGGTCCTTTTCAACTTCGTAGTCCAGGATGACTTGTGGCGCCTTGACCTGCCGCTTCTTTCCTCTATTGGGTTGTGATGGCTGAGTCAAAAATTTCGACTCCTCTTCGTTCTCGTCGGTTGTCAGGTATTGAGTGGCCTGGCCACTGGGGCTGCCTTGGTCGTCTTCAGATGCTTCCAGTGTTTCGTCGCTAGCAACAGCAATCACCTGAGCATCACCAGCCTCCAGCCGGATGGCGATATCTTCCTGCAAGTCACGCTGGAATATATCGTCATGCGGGGATCTGGTGACATCATGCGGCTGCTGGTATGCGACGAAGTAATGGAAGAACAGGAGGCCTTCCTAGATGTCTTCGGCATGGCTGGATGAGCTACGGGAGGCGTGGAGAAGAATGGTCGCATCGGTGTCCTTAAATACCCGCGACGCCGGCCTGGTCAGCGCTGGGCGACTGCGCAGTTTTCTGGGGTGTTGCTAAGTTCAACTGAGCGTAGCGACGCGTGGGGGTAACTGCCGCTCAACCCCCATCCCTCTGTGAACATTCACTGCACCACCGCACAACATGGCGGTGCCCTATCGATACATACACTGTTACCGCCAATTTGCGGAGATGTTTGAAAGTTTGGGCGATTATTTCACCATGATCAAAACCATCGCGCGACACGCCCGGCCACGCGGATGTCGCAGGACAGAAATGCTCAAGCGGTGTTTGGCGGTGCATGGTGAATGATTTAGCGATGGCGTAACTGGCACCGCATGTGGGCCACTTACGACCACCGCCATTCAAAATCGTCAATGTGAGACTCCAGCCTAACATGTCAACATTAAGAACAATATAAAGATACAGTAATAATAACACTTCCTGCCCGACTATATAATCTACTATTAGGCCTGACCGAGACGTGTAGAGTGGTTATGAAAAATGATCTAGCAAATAATTTTTATTATTATTAATTTTTTTTTTTTTGAGAGCGAGAGAGAGAGAGAGAGAGAGAGAGAGAGAGAGAGAGAGAGAGAGAGAGAGAGAGAGAGAGAGAGAGAGAGAGAGAGAGAGAGAGAGAGAGAGAGAGAGAGAGAGAATATTACTGATGGATATGACCGGCCACATGTTCACCTCTGTTACAAGGTATATTGGGGACGAAATATCGAACTTGCTGCTTCTCCTAACAGTGCATGAACGTGACCCATGAAAAAAGTATCACTGACTGGCGAAGGAAGAAAGATGAAACTTGTGTGTGTGTGTGTGTG
>JAXIVD010008331.1:5000-17808 GCA_036785275.1 Cancer borealis | reverse complement strand
ATTGCATGCCGTTTAAAAGACAGGGTAATAATGTGACAGGGTGGCAAGGAAGCAGGGCGACAGAAGACCTTAATCCTAGTTCAGTTTAGTTTAGGCGACCGTTCACTAATACCTTCACAGACGTTCAGTACAGTAAGTATCCTGCCTAGTATAACAAAAGGTAAAGTTTTTCATCTTCACCAGGATGCACCTTGATATAAATAACACACTTTTCGTATCAATTTTGATCTATTTCGAATGAATTTCACATTCATTTCCGTCGCAAATGGATATATATAATAAGATATCCTTATCACCCTTGCTTGGGGACTTGTGGGAATGCGAGGTTCTTTGGTGGGGAAGACGAAATACAAAGATTTACGCTAAGAACAAGGTGCCAGAATCACGTACATAACCCACCAAATGACCTATTGACGAACGCGCAATGCACTGACGGTCACATAACCTGGCATGAGACTTCATATAAAAAAATGGCATCTGCACCTAGCCTAACCCCCGATTTTTGGTCATCGAAAACATTTGATATCTTCTAATTTAGCATAACTTAACAAAACCTATATTAACCAAACCTTAACCTATATTGACAAATAATAGAACCTTCGGTAAATCTGCATAACTACTGCTCGGATGATATTGATATAAATATGAAATCCTACATACTATAGCACATAGTGTACTCAACACATTTGTGAAGGTTTCAGACGGTGCTCGTCATTATAAGCAAACATAGGCCATAATATGGCAATCCGGAAAAAAATCTAGGGTGAAAAGCTTAATTTTTGGGTAATAAAATATAAAAAGCTTATATAACCAAACCTAATTGAACCAACCCGTACCCAACCAAACTTAACCGAACATAATCTAGCCTTAACCTAACGATAACCTAACGTAACATAACCATAACCTAACGTAACCTAACCTAACATAATTAACCTAATCTAACTTCAATGACGCTTTACCAGATAAATAATAACCAGCACTGCCTGAAACCTTCACAGATGTGTTGAGTACACTATGCATAATATGTAGGACTTTACATTTATATCGATATCGTCCGAGCAGTAGTTATACAGATTTACCGAGCCTTTTTCAAACCAAACAAAACTTTACCTTATTCCCAAAAAGAAGGTCTCATAGAAAACATGGAATATTTCACAAACTAAAAATTTGCGACGGAAATGCAATTAAGAAAACCTTCTCAAAATGCATCTGATAATGTAAATTAATACCCAACAAAAATAATTATGCTCGGTTTGGAGACATTGTTCTGCAGATTTATCGTAAAATCAAACAACTAATTGGTGGATATTACTTAACTTTATGCCATTAAGCAGTTGATGGTTATGGCTACCCTTAGCTTGTTGCTTTTACTATTTACAACATTTTCACTGATCACACTACCTGTCGGAAATTAATAATAACGCTGCAATACGTCCGGAAATGTGCTGCGTCCAGGCAGGTGCATATGACGCTTGAACATAAACAAACAAACACTATTAATTGTTTATAGCATGGGCTTTTGTTTATAGCATGGGCTTGTAGGTAGTTGCTAGAAAGGGTTATTATATTGTCTATATTTCCTCTGTCCAATGACGTGCCACCACCAATTACCAGCACCAGCTGCGCCAATCACAGCTTGCTATATGTAATAGTAGGCGTGGCACAGGTAGAAACACAGGTCAGGAGACATTTTTCTCCTCAGTTCTATCGTGGCTACCATTGAAATCACTTGTGAAGGTTGCGAATTCGATTATTGGGAAATTATCGCGAAATTTCATTCCAAAAACGATTTGTGTTACGAATTTCTGAGGGAACACGGCGTCCTACCAGCAGCTGTTCAGTGTCCCCAGTGTGTGGCTCCTTGGAGGAATAGTAGAGGATGACCCACAGCCAGAAACTTCATGCTCTCGTTAAGGTATTGTGAGTTATGAAATTATACTTGGTAAATTTGCAATTCAACCAATAACTAGGTTAGGTTAGGTTACAATAGTGTCAGCGGGGGGGTCCAGGGGGTGCGCAGGATAGGTTAGGATAAATTAGATTAGATCTGGGGAATTTTTCCTAAATCGAGGGAATTTCCCCTAAATTTTTCAAAGGTCATATATCATTCACATATGCCTTCCCCCCCCAAAAAAAAAACCCGATTCCCCACGGTCCCCCAAGCTTGTTGGGGGGATTGGTGGGGTGTGGGTAGAGATAGGGAATATTGGCATAAAGTATTTTTTTTTGTAATCCTTTGTTCCATACCTGGTCTTATGATGTCGAAGGAGACTTAGCCCCAACCGTTATGTTAAATTTGGTTAGGTTTAGTTAAGTTAGGTTAGATTTGATTTCGTTAGATTAGATTAGGTTTAATTGGAAAATAGTAAGGATAGTGTTGTTAGAAAGTCTGAACCAAGCAATACAACAGCATAGCGGGGTTCGGACAGGTGCAGCGTGGGAAATATATCCACTTATGTACAGCAGATAAACACTATTTTACGCGCCCAATTGATAACTTAAATGCCCCTTCAGCTGAAACTATAAGATAACACAACCTTGACGCGGTGCAAGAATGGTCATCAGGTCATGACAAAGGAAATGGGGATGAAAAATTTTATAAAATGCATGGATAAGCATCTGTTTAGCCTTCGTCAGCTAATCCAGTCTGCTTATGTCGCTAATATCTTCCTTATTTTGACTCACTCAGGCATTCTACATAGGTGGAAATAATATCGGTTAAACTGGAGAATAGGTCCGTGTCACGTACAAACATGAAACTCACATATCTGTTAAAAGACTTGGTAGTGGTTCCATAAACGTAAAAGAAATGAGGTCCTCACTTCTAGTGTGGCCGTAATAACACTTGAAAGTGTGGCGACACTCAACAGTTTCTAAGTCCAGCGAGCTCCCTCCTTCTATAAAGTAAACACTGAACTGATTTTCTTTTGTTTATGACTGTGATTTGTGGGTAATGGCATATAAGGATTTCATGATATCTATAGAATTCAACTCACCACTCGTGGTGCGCCCGTCAGTGCTATTCGCGCCGCTACCAATCACAGCCTTCCACACTAGGCTCAGTTACGCTTTTGTTTTATTTTAGGGACACGTCAGGTGTACCGATACAGGTTCATTGTCACTTGTTGATATGGCGTCCAGTGGATTACACCTTCCAGAAAATCTTCCAGTGTCTTGTGAAGGATGTTATTTGTCTTATGGCGATTTTTGTGGGACATATTTCAACGACTGTGAAGAGTTACTAAAACTGTTAATCAGACATGGTTTAGTGCCAGTGGAAGGAGTTAAAAAGGAAAGTGCCAGTGTTTGGGAGGAGGAAAAGACACTTTGTGGGTTATTTAGCGACTGCAATGTTCAAAATGAGGTATGCAGATGTCAAGAAGAGATTTCACGTGTTTCTCAACGAAGCCGCGAAACTCTATCCATCTTCATCGCCTGAACAATAACCACACCACACCGGTAAGTCATAACGGTATAATTTTGGAGGTCCTTTGTTATGTTAGATTAGTGTCCTACGGGGATTCCAGGGGGGGCGCAGCTCCTTCTGCTAGGTTAGGTTAAGTTAATGTCCTAGCGGGGTTGTCCCTGGTTAGCTTCAGGTTAGGTTAGCTTCAGATTAGGTTAGGTTCAGGTTAGATTAGGTTAGGTTAGGTTATGGTTAGGTTAGGTTAGGTTAGCAGTGTGGGGTGCGCCCACCCCTGCTAGATTGTTAGGTTAGGAAATTTCGAATATTTTTATTTTCGAAATTTTTTCAATTTTGAACGCCCATATTTCGCTTATTTTTCATCCCCCCCAAAAACCCCCGATTCCCCAGGCTCCCCCAAGCTTGTTGGAAGGGATAGGGGGTGGGTTGGTGGGGAATCGGGGTGACGGACTTATTCTCCAGAATTACCATAATATCTATGATATGTATTATATCTTACTTACCTTCCCTGCTGTAGATGGTCAGGATAAGAGGGAATTAACGCGATTATGAATTATTTTTCTCTCCACTCCTTCACAAGAGAGTGTCAACTAAATATAGAGAACTTATGCGTTGGTTCTTATGTAATTTCTTCCCATTTTCTTTCTCCAACCTTTAATAGTAAGGAATTGTTGCAGTATTATTATTGTACAAATAGTTTTATTTCTTAATTTCTTCTCTGGAATGTTGGTTTGCAAATAAAAACATGAATATCCAGTTGTGTGTTTGGATCGACAGGAGAATTTTACTACACACGAACGAACACAAGGAGTGAAACGAGACAATCAGAACCGAATCGAACTGCATAGACACAATAAACACAAGCCGCTGATTCTTTCTGAAGGTTCGGTTTCTTCTCGAATCGATTCGTTTGCAGTTTAATAGTCAAATGAAAGTCGCATTTATATATTTTGTCTGTCTAACCTTCCTCGTCTTGGTTATAAAATGTAATACCAAAGTAGTTTTTTTTATTATTATTTATTGAAGTACATAATGAGAAGAACAAATAAGAAGAGACATATACGACATGTTAAAAAGGATCCTTATGCTTGTAATAACAATATACAATAACATTAGTAATAACAACAATGATAACAACAATGATAACAACAACACAAGCATGATGAAAGCTAAATACTACAACATCTTGCACATAAACGAAAAAAAAGAAAGATATAACAAGTTTACAACAACAAATAAACACTTCGAGTACAGAAAAATAAAGATATATATATATATATATATATATATATATATATATATATATATATATATATATATATATATATATTGAGTATTTCCACGACGGACACACACACTCTCTCTCTCTCTCTCTCTCTCTCTCTCTCTCTCTCTCTCTCTCTCTCTCTCTCTCTCTCTCTCTCTCTCTCTCTCTCTCTCTCTCTCTCTCTCTCTCTCTCTCTCTCTGCCTATAATAGTTTCCATTACGAGTAGAAAATATATCAATGTTATTTCACGACAACAGTTAATAGTGAACACTGAACATACATACAAAAATACGGACATACATACATACATACATGCATACATATATACATACATACATGCATACATTCATACATAGAAAAATGCATACATATATAGTACATACATACAAAAATACATACATACATACAAAAATGCATACATACATACATACAAAAAGGCATACACACATACATACAAAGATAGATATATATATATATATATATATATATATATATATATATATATATATATATATATATATACATACATACATATGAACAACAATACATGCATACATACATACAACAGCTCGGGAGAATAAGTGTTTAGAAACAATCTAGATTCCGTTGATTAGTAAATAGCTTGATTGGTAAATATTTTTATTGGTAAATTTTTTGATTGTTAAATTTTTTGATTGTTAAATTCTTTCATTGATAAATTATATGATTGAAAACCATCCTTTTCCAAGACAGTTTAATGCGCTGGGTAGGACACGACCCAATCCTAGACGCCTCCTGTGGACACTAAATAGGACTCCCATAGGACACTAGAGAGCTGGAGTGCCTAGGTTAAACGCAAAGTAATACGTGAGGGCGTAGGGAAGACTTCTTGGTTACCATCAATAACTACTGCATGTTCAGTGGTCGCCAATGTGGTTTTGGTGAGGAGACTGTCGTGGTGGATCTCTGCCCAAGCCTCCCCTTGCTCTATCCTCTCACCCACGGACTGAAAAGAGGAAAAAAAAGATGTTAATGATGCCCCTCTACCACTATATTTCTATGTGCATGTCTTTACATCAATCAAGCAATTAATCTATATATCTTTTTTTTTTTTTTTAACATTAGAAGGGTACTAGCTAAGGGACAACAAAAATACGTTAAAAAAATCCCATTTGTCGCCATCTATCTATCTATATATACAGGTAATATTTATAGGCCTACCTTTTTCAGCTTGATCCCGACAGCCAGGTTAATTGGGTCACCTGCACGTGCCCTTCCTGCCCCGAGCCTCTGACACACCTGCGCGAGGGCCATGGCGTCCACACCTGTCACCACACGTAATGGATGGAAAGAAGGTAAGGGTTAATATGTGTGTGTGTGTATGTGTGTGTGTGTGTGTGTGTGTGTGTGTGTGTGTGTGTGTGTGTGTGTGTGTGTGTGTGTGTGTGTGTGTGTGTGTGTGTGTGTGTGTGTGTGTGTGTGTGTGTGTGTGTATGTGTGTGTGTGTGTGTGTGAAATCTTAACATTTACAGAATTATATAAAACCTGTATTTCCTCCTCCTCCTCCTCCTCCTTTTTATCTGAACTCTCTCATTCTCTTCCAATTATTACCAGTGCTTTAATTTTTCTTATCATTTACAACCACCACCACCACCACCACCACCACCACCACCACCACTACCACCATCACCACCACCAACAACAACACTTCAATGCTAGACAAGATAAGTGTTGTTTATCTTCATTCCAGATAGTAATATATGTAGTAATGACCTCTATTTCACACACACACACACACACACACACACACACACACACACACACACACACACACGTATCATATTCGTACTCAAACAGGTGAGTGTGTGTGTGTGTGTGTGTGTGTGTGTGTGTGTGTGTGTGTGTGTGTGTGTGTGTGTGTGTGTGTGTGTGTGTGTGTGTGTGTGTGTCTTCCTCTTCCTTCTTCAAATTTCATCTATTTTATCTTTCTCCCCTACCCCCCTTCCCCTCCCTCCTCCTCTAGTGTTACCTGTCTCAGCAGCTTGCACAGGTGTCACGAAACGAGCATGAGGCAGTATGGAGTAGTTCGCTTTGGTTCCACACAGCGTTGCGGCCACATCCTCGGACACACTCTGAAGGAGTTATAGTAGTAGTAGTAGTAGTAGGGAGAGAAGGAGTTATATCACAGAATAATCCACACACACACACACACACACACACACACACACACACACACACACACACACACACACACACACACACACACACACACACACACACACCTGCATCACAATCATTTTCCTGAAGGAGGCGAGGGCACTGCCGTCATCCAGGACCTTCTCGATGGCACTGTGCCCTTCTGCTGCCGTGTGTGCCAAGCCTGCAGCCACTACAAGCTCCCCTCCTGTATGAGAGAGAGAGAGAGAGAGAGAGAGAGAGAGAGAGAGAGAGAGAGAGAGAGAGAGAGAGAGAGAGAGAGAGAGAGAGAGAGAGAGAGAGAGAGAGAGAGAGAGAGAGAGAGAGAGAGAGAGATTAGATAAGTACATACGACACACACAATTATTTATATCCTCATCACCACCACTACTACTATTACAACTATTACTACTACTATTATTACTACTACTACTATTACTACTACTACTACTACTTACCTAAATGCACCACCAGCTCGCGTAGGTCAGCTGGTCCTTTTCCTCTTAAACATTCCATTGCTTCTATCACCTCGAGGGCGTTTCCTATAGTCTTCCCAATAGGATGGTTCATTTCAGTGGCCAGTGCTGTTGTTTTGATGCCGAGTGCCTGAGAAGCGTCCACCAGGGCCTCTCCTAACTCACGAGCCTCCTCCAGTGTTTTCATAAAGGCGGATTTACCATATTTGACGTCCAGTACTAGAGCTTTCATCCCTCCCGCTGCCTTCTTGCTGATTATTGATGCTGGAAAAAAAAGTGTGTTATTATGGTAAAGAAAAAGTTGTTAAAAAATAGTATGTTTTGTGTTTTGGAGAAGTGTGATTGTTTTAAAGAATTAAGATTACTATTATTTTTGTTGTTGTTTTGTCGTTTATATGTCTCTTTATTTGAGTGTTTTATAATGCTGTGAATGTTGGAAAAGTGTTATTACATATATAAAAAAATATATATATCATGATTCTCGTTTTCCTGTGTCTTAGAAGGATATATTTCGGGTGTTTCAAAACGATATTATGTTGGACAAGTGTGTTATGATATTACAAAGTTATAATCACCTTTGTTCTGTTTTGAAATGGTATACGTATTTCAGGTGTTTTTTTTGGACTTGGTGCTTCCTTAGGGTATTATTCTATTTCCTTCGCTGATTGCCTACCACTCAGCCTTCCCCTTACTACCACTCAGCCTTCCCCTTACTACCACTCAGCCTTCCCCTTACTACCACTCAGCCTTCCCCTTACTACCACTCAGCCTTCCCCTTACTACCACTCAGCCTTCCCCTTACTACCACTCTGCCTTCCCCTTACTACCACTCAACCTTCCCCTTACTACCACTCAGCCTTCCCCTTACTACCACTCAGCCTTCCCCTTACTACCACTCAGCCTTTCCCTTACTACCACTCAGCCTTCCCCTTACTACCACTCAGCCTTCCCCTTACTACCACTCAGCCTTCCCCTTACTACCACTCAGCCTTCCCCTTACTACCACTCAGCCTTCCCCTTACTACCACTCTGCTTTCCCCTTACTACCACTCAGCCTTCCCCTTACTACCACTCAGCCTTCCCCTTATTACCACTCTGCCTTCCCCTTACTACCACTCAGCCTTCCCTTACTACCACTCAGCCTTCCCCTTACTACCACTCTGCCGTCCTCTTACTACCACTCAGCCTTCCCCTTACTACCACTCAGCCTTCCCCTTACTACCACTCAGCCGTCCTCTTACTACCACTCAGCCTTCCCCTTACTACCACTCAGCCTTCTCCTTACTACTACTCAGCCTTCCCCTTACTACCACTCAGCCTTCCCCTTACTACCACTCAGCCTTCCTCTTACTACCACTCAGCCCTCCCCTTACTACCACTCAGCCTTCCCCTTACTACCACTCAGCCTTCCCTTACTACCACTCAGCCTTCCCCTTACTATCACTCAGCCTTCCCCTTACTACCACTCAGCCTTCCCCTTACTATCACTCAGCCTTCCCCTTACTACTACTCAGCCTTCCCCTTACTACCACTCAGCCTTCCCCTTACTATCACTCAGCCTTCCCCTTACTACCACTCAGCCTTCCCCTTACTATCACTCAGCCTTCCCCTTACTACTACTCTGCCTTCCCCTTACTACCACTCAGCCTTCCCCTCCTTCAGGTATCTGTGGTCCCAGGTGCAGTTAGTCTAACCCTCCGCGTCGATATCGATACACAATCTTCCTGCTATCATAACTTAATTAATTTTATCACTATTAAGTTTATCTCCCTGATTTGTATGTGTTCGATGTCATACAAGTAACTAGGTAGCTCTCTCTCTCTCTCTCTCTCTCTCTCTCTCTCTCTCTCTCTCTCTCTCTCTCTCTCTCTCTCTCTCTCTCTCTCTCTCTCTCTCTCTCTCTCTCTCTCTCTCTCTCTCTCTCTCTCTCTCTCTCTCTCTCTCTCTCTCTCTCTCTCTCACTTAAGGCCAAAGTTATAGAACACACGCACTCGTCACCAATTTTTTCTCCCAATAAAGCAAACTTCCGAAAAGTGTAAACAAAAAATCAAACCTGTTTTCGCACGTCTCAAACTACCTGCTTCACTAAGCTGGTCTGACAGATCATCACGGTCTTCGCTACAGTTGAAATGATGATTGTACACACATACAAATAAACAAACATACATACATACATACATAGGAGGACAGGATTGCTGCCCTTCATCTTTGCAACATAGACATGCATGGACAGTCTTGGCATCGGTGAAGGGGTTCGAATAGCGGACAAAGTATTACAAAAACAGAGGATGTGCGCATGTACGTGGTTATATGTGTGTACTTATGAAAGAAAAAAAGAAGAAAAAAAACCATTTACTTACAGGAAAATAAAAACAAAAAAAGCATGGGTGTATACGTGCATGTCTGTGTGTGCGTGTGGAGATAAAAACAAGAGACATTTACGTACATATGATGAGCGGGAGTGAGTTAACGGTGGAGGTGATGTCTCTGGCGGCATACATGCGTCTGTCTGCCGGGTCTAGATCACTGGTCTGACCCACAATGCAACAGCCGGCGTCCTCCAGGGCTGCACGCATCTCCTCCTCCGTCAAGGGAACACGGTAACCTTGAGGAGTAGTAGTAGTAGTAGTAGTAGTAATAGTAGTAGTAGTAGTAGTAGTAGTAGTAGTAGTAGTAGTAGTAGGAGAAGGAAGAGGAGGAGGAGGAGGAGGAGGAGGAGGAGGAGGAGGAGGAGGAGGAGGAGGAGGAGGAGGAGGAGGAGGAGAAGGAGACGTTGAAGGGGAAGGCAGGCATGGAAATTCTTTTAGAAATGTCGTGGAAATAGAAAGCAAGAGAAAAAAATAATAATCTCTTGTATTATCTATTAGTATTAATAACTGTTAATAGTGTTTGGCATATCGATAGAGGGTTATGGATTGGCTTTAAAGATATTTGTCCAATAATTTTTTTTACGTATATGTAAATAGTGTTACTGTAAACAACACACGCGATAAGACTTTTAAATATTTTCAATAAATTATAAAGAAAAGTGTTTAGTTTCCTTGACTTGAATCGTTCATTGACAATCTTAATTATGTTCTTCCTCGTGACGTTTGATCAGTCGACAGTGAGGTAAATGTTAACATTGATATTGTCGAATCCTTAATATAACTGTATAACCTTCTATGGAATCATCTCTCAGTCTTCGTTTGAATGAGCTAAAGAAATATAATTCATAAGATTTATTTCAAAATAAACACAAAAATTTTGTTTTACTCTTTAGTTATTTGGATGCCAGAATTGTATGCAGTATTCAAAATGTTGGCGTACAAATGAATTAAAACATACGGATGACATTTTCAGACTAATATTCGAAATTTGTACCAGTGGATTCTATCAAAATATTAGCAGTTTCAACCAGTTTCGTACATTAGTGGTTGAGTTTCAGGTTAAGTCACGAGATCGGTTACCAGTACTTGAAAATATGTTGCATACTAAATAGAGAGAGAAGCTTACAACTCTTATCTAGGACTTATTTATGAATCATGGGTGATATCTTATCGAGTGAAGAGGAGGCGGAGGAGGAGGAGGAGGAGGAGGAGGAGGAGGAGGAGGAACACATAGGAACACATAGGAAGAACAAACAGCAACAGGCCTACTGGCCCTTACGAGGCTGTTTGTGATAAACTAGACTACACTATCTAATCTGGGATGAAGGATACAGGATAGTAAGGGTGAGGGATTCTCCCACCAGCCACGACTGACAGGAGAGGAAGGCCAACCATGCAATATAAGTAAAAATAAATAAATAAATGCGTGGAATTAGATTAGACTAGCCTATTACTACTGTCACTAACACTACTACCTGGCAAGCGATGTCAGGCCCCTAGCGACGTCCTTCCGAATCGAGATTTTGTAATTACTGTACATTAGAAGGAACTTGCTCAAAGTTTACTATGTTGACGAATAATGTTTTAGTTGCGGATTGGCTTCTAAGTATTTGTCCAGTCTATTTTTGAATGTATTAATTGTTTTACTGTCGACGACATTGGCGGGCAGGGAGTTCCAAACGTTAACGATCCGATTGAAAAAGAAATGTTTGGCTTCGTTTGATGTGAATCTTTTACCAGTAATCTTAAAAGTATGACGTCTTCTTGTTATATTTGATCGATCAAAAGTAATGTAATCTTCTGCATTGATATTATCAAATCCTTTAATTATCTTGAACATTTCAATTAAATCTCCTCTCATCCTTCGTTTTTCGAGACTGAATAAGTTTAATTCTTTAAGTCTTTCTTCATAAGGTTTATTTCTCAGCCTTGGAATCATTTTCGTTATTCTACGCTGGACTCTTTCCAGTTTGTCAATGTCCTTTCTGTAATATGGGGACCAGAACTGTACGCAATATTCAAGATGAGGTCGTACTAGTGAATTATGCAGTTTTAATATGACTTTTTCTGATTTATTTTCGAAAGTACGCCCAATAAAGCCGACCAATCTGTTAGCGGTTTTAACTACCTCTGAGCAATGCTGACTGGGTTTTAAATCGCTTGATATTGTGATTCCTAGATCTTTTTCCTTGTTCACTGCAGAAAGTAGTTTTCCATTCATTTGGTACTGAACGTGATCATTATTTCTTCCGATATGTAGTACCTTACATTTATCAACGTTAAATTTAATTTGCCATTTATTGGCCCAAGACGTTAGTCGATCAAGGTCTGATTGTAAGACTTCTCTGTCACTTGTCGAAGTTACTTTACTGGCAATTTTCGTATCGTCAGCGAATTTTGATATTTTGCATGAGATCCCATCATCTATGTCATTAACATATATCAGAAACAAAATAGGGCCAAGTACTGAACCCTGTGGTACGCCACTTTTTACGTTTAACCATTGAGAGGAGACACCGTTTAAAACTACTCTCTGTTTACGTTCAGAGAGCCAGTCCTGAAGCCAATTGTAGATGCTACCAGAGATACCGTGAGTCTTTAGTTTGTTAAGCAATCGTTGATGGGGAACTTTATCAAAGGCCTTTTGAAAATCCAGATATATGATATCTATTGCTCTGCTTTCATCGTACGTGTCAAAAACATTGTAAAAGAAGTCTAATAAGTTAGTTAGACATGAACGTTTATTACGGAAACCATGTTGTGAGGGTTTAATTATATCGTTGTCTTCAAGGAATTTCACCATATTGTCACGAATGATTGTCTCCATTAATTTACATACTACTGACGTCAGACTGATTGGCCTATAATTTCCGGGTTGTGACTTGTCTCCCTTTTTGAAGATTGGGGTTACATTAGCACGTTTCCAATCTGATGGAACTTTACCAATCCTTAAGGATTTATTGAATATGATTGCAAGCGGTTTACTGATCTGATGCTTGACCTCTTTCAAGATTTTCGGGGAAATTTTATCTGGTCCAGGGGTTTTATTAGTTTTCATCTTATCGATTTTTTGTTCAACGTCATTTTCTACGATGA
>JAXIVD010008330.1:5000-15000 GCA_036785275.1 Cancer borealis | reverse complement strand
TTATCCTGGATATCTATCATATTACGAACCCAATTAGTGACACACTGTTCAGTTGGTAAGCGAGTGTAAACAGTGTTTGAGGTCAATGTCATTGTGACATCTACTAAGTCGTTGATACTGCGATCCATATCGAGCAACATATGATGAGTATGATGATTATACAGCTTTCAAACCAGTTGCAATATAAGAAACTTTATAGTAGAACGTATAGCTATTTAGAAAGAAACACTTGTAAATATAAACTACCGATATCATAAGCAAATCCGGCATCAGCGCCTATTCAGGCATACCAACCCAACAGTATCGAAAGAACAAGGGTAATCTTGTTCAGCATGAGAGCCATCGCGCCCCATTTTTCTGATATTTTTTGGAGCGATGGTACACCTTTGTAATAATGTTATAAAGCTGAATCTGATTATAATATCAATGTTATGATAATGTTGAAGATGATAATGGTAATGGCAATAATAATGATAATGATAATTGTGATACCAATGGCAATAACAATAATAACTATTCCTAACAGCAAGCCATCGATGAAAGAGTGACAACCGATCTTCACGATCTCCAGCAACAGACTGACAACTTAACCAAGGTACAATATGTAGATGTAGCGGTGATGGTAGCGTTAGTGGTGATGATAATGATACAGGTGGAATGGTGTTGGTGGCAATAGTATATGGTAATGGTGGAAATTAGAATAAATATACATAAAACAGTTCAACTCTTGAAGGATGATATGATCTTGTCAAACTGCAATTAACTAAAGGAAAATTAATCGTGAAAAAATGTGACAAGCAGGAGCTTTATCACTTGGAAATTACAAACAGCACTCCAGTAACTTAGTCAGATAAACAACAAGATGTATCCTATCTCACTTCCTCTTTTAGGCACACATATACCTGTGATTTGCAATCAACCAGTGTAAAATAAGGTTGTTAGGAACTAGATGGAGACTGTTATCTAGCTCATTGGACTAAACTGTGGTGAATGTTTGAGAAATGAATTAATGATCGCATCGCTAACCTCGGATGGACGTATCAACAGTCCCAGTCGGCGGCCAGTGAGGAAAGGCTTACTTTGAGGGGATTATTACAAGACACTTTGGTGTATAACATCTTCCCATTCGAGAACCAACTGCAACGGCTCAACCAGTCCCAGCTCGCCCTGAGAG
The DNA here is from genome assembly GCA_036785275.1 of Cancer borealis. NCBI lineage: Eukaryota > Metazoa > Arthropoda > Malacostraca > Decapoda > Cancridae > Cancer > Cancer borealis. The sequence continues at coordinate 13,826 of JAXIVD010008330.1, read as the reverse complement.
AGGAAGCCAAGCAGGTTTGACCTCTCATAACACTCCGATAGTTACATGTTAAAAGATACAATGGATAGGAAATACTACTAGTGACGATTATGTTGTGTTGTGAAAGTTACGTTGAAGTGTTCGTCATTGTCATCGTCGTCCTCGTCGTTCGTTGTTATTGTTGTTGTTGGTGGTGGCGGTGGTGTTGATGTTGATGTTGATGTTGATGTTGATGTTGATGTTGATGTTGATGTTGATGTTGATGTTGATGTTGATGTTGATGTTTTTGTTGTTGTTGTAGACATGCTTTATTCATGATGTGTCAAAATTTTTTTATATGTAGCACAGTAATAACAAGAGCAGCAGCAACACTAGTAGTAATAATAGTAGTAGTAGTAGTAGTAGTAGTAGTAGTAGTAAGAGTAGAAGTAGTAGTAGTAATAGTAGTAGCAGTAGTAGTTGTTGTTGTTGTTGTTGCAGTAGTAGTAGTAGTTGTTGTTGTAGCAGTAGTTGTTGTTGTAGTAGAAGTAGTAGTACTAGTAGCAGTAGTAATAGTAGTAGTTGCAGTAGCAGTAGTAGTAGTAGTAGTAACAGAAGTAGTAGTAGTAGCAGTAGTAGTAATAATACTATAGTAGTGATCATCGTCCTCATTGTTGTCATTGATGCTTTTATCGTTGTTGCTAATATTGATGATGTTCTTCCTTACATATTAATCTTCATAGTTGACCAGTCACTCTTCTGTGTGTGTGTGTGTGTGTGTGTGTGTGTGTGTGTGTGTGTGTGTGTGTGTGTGTGTGTGTGTGTGTGTGTGTGTCTAGATAAAAAATGGAAGATAAAGAGAGAGAGAGAGAGAGAGAGAGAGAGAGAGAGAGAGAGAGAAGAGAGAGAGAGAGAGAGAGAGAGAGAGAGAGAGAGAGAGAGAGAGAGAGAGAGAGAGAGAGAGAGAGAGAGAGAGAGAGAGAGAGAGAAGAGAGAGAGAGAGAGAGAGAGAGAGAGAGAGAGAGAGAGAGAGAGAGAGAGAGAGAGAGAGAGAGAGAGAGAGAGAGAGAGAGAGAGAGATCTTATATCTTTAGTAAAGTTTCTTCTTTTTCAGGAAGTTAATGACGTGAGAAACAAGATTCGTTTACTCTCGAGAAGAGTCTCATCAAAGAATGACAACAACAACAGTGAGTAATTCTCATGCATGCATGCATGAAGAGAGAGAGAGAGAGAGAGAGAGAGAGAGAGAGAGAGAGAGAGAGAGAGAGAGAGAGAGAGAGAGAGAGAGAGAGAGAGAGAGAGAGAGAGAGAGAGAGAGAGAGAGAGAGAGAGAGAGAGATAATAAATGACAGACAGACATACAGACAGATAAACCGACACATACACAAATACAAACGAACGTACCGAATGAGGTTGATGTAAAATTTGATGATTACAAAGGTTACAGACCACAACACAAATGTTTGGTACAGTCGAGATTCTCTACACAAAAAGCCATTCTGAAGTGTCACTAATAAGTGTGTTCTGTAAGTGTTAATTTTGAGGCCAACTACTGGATAAATTTTTATTAACAAGATATCCACACCTCGTATAGTGTAGTAACGTTTTTGATCAAGGGATGATGAAAATGCTTAATAACTGTTTATTGTGGGTGTCAAGCAAAGTGCACAACATTTTCCTGGTGTGCTTGTGTTTTGAGTTGTGGCATTAGAGACGGTTGTTCACCTTATAGGAAAAAACTGGTGGACCAATGCACTGTACAGGTTATCATAGTTACCTTCTCCAATAGTTATGTGCAGACGGACAAAGATTCGAATCTTCAAATCGCTGTGAGACATGGACACTGAACACCGATTTGAAGAGGCAAATTGATGTCTTTGGTAATAAATGCCTTCGCAGTATCATGGGGTATCGTTGGAATGACTTCGTGTCAAATCAGCGACTGCTCCGTGAGACTGAATCAAGGCCTATTACCAGCTTATTCTGCCAACGTCAACTCCGGCTATATGGGCATGTGGCATGTTACCCAGAAGCTGATCCTGCTTGTCAGGTTGTCTCTGAAAAGGATAACCCGGGGTGGAGGAGGCCAAAGGGGACACCCACAAAGTTCGTGGATGGGGCTTTCTGTTGGGAGTTAATTGGTATGGGAAGGGGGCTTACATGGGAACTTGCACAGGGTGATCGCCAGAGCTGGCGTCGGAGGATTGGTGAGGCGACGCGCCTCTTGGCGTATGCCCCCAGTGATTAATTGATTGATATGTGGGTACTTATCTACTGACAAAAGATGAAAACAAAATCTAGAAAAAAAAACCTGATTCCTTATTGCTCCTTAGAAAATAAACAGCATTAAATTCTGAATGTGAATTTGCCAGTTTAGTTATGGAGGTGTCTTGATACTTCTCTATAATGATCTAAAGCCATGAGAAGGTGGCAAAACAGAATACGCGGAGTGTTGCAGAGTTTACCATAAAATAAAGTAATAGGGAGTGAAGATACTTGGTAACTTTTGCATAAGTAAGGTGGAAATAATAGGAATGAATGTAAGTAGAAAGTGTTGTGCAGCATGGCCACCGGAGGAGAGGGAAAGGCTCGCTCTTGGCAAAAAAGCAATAATCATGAAAATAGCGGTAGAAGATAGCAAGAGAAGCAACATTCCATTGTACTGTGGGTGGTCGAAAGTAGTCAGGAAAGAAAGTTTGCCAAACGAATATTTAACCTTCTTCAAGCCAGGTATGCTATAAGGGCTTGATGACCAAATAAGTTAATCATTTAATATGTAATGACTACTCTTGAGGCCAGACTTTCCCTACTGACGCGTGGGGTTCCCAATCAGAAGTCTGAGAAATTGTGTCATTGCAATTCCATCAACATATGAAAGGAACAAACTATCGCTTTTTGATCGCCAGGTCAAAATCCTCCCTAGTATTGTCCAAATCTAGCTGTGCTCAAGCAAGTAATAGAGAAAATCAATATATATATCGTTACATAATAAATATTTCCCCACTTTGGTAATTTTCTTCTGTCTGGTTACTATTAGATGTTAGAACACTTCCGTTATTTTGTGGATGTGATATTAAATTGTACAACGAGTCTGATGTGAGACGAGTCGTATTGGCAACCGCAGTTCGTGGGATAAAATTTACCAAGGAGTCTGAACCGGTTAAATGGCTTGAATGGTTAATTAAGGAGGACTCGGTGGACACAACGCTCGTCGCCACTTCCCTTTGTCAAAACTACTGAAATTGGAATCCCAAAAGAAAACCACATTTCAGTGAGACAGATTGCACTTATCTAGAAAGTCACTGCGTTCACTCCTACACTGACTGACTACCTCTACTACCCCCACACAGATAAGGACCTTCATCACCTTCTCCTTTTGTACAGATAGAGCTTTCACGCCTTCTTTCTGCACAAATAAGAGCCTTCATCCCTTTCCTTTTTTGTCCTGCACAGAGAGGGACTTGCAGAATGATGTGGACAGGCTGCATACTTCCTTGGCTAGAATTGATGGTAAAATTGCCGAACTCGATGGTCGCACCAGTGGTCCACAGCAGAGCCAAATCATCTCCAGACTAGATACGTCCATGATTAAGCTCCAAAACCGTCTCATAGGCTTAGAGCAAGATTCAGGCAGGATGAACCTGGACTTAAAGGAAACGAATGCTTATGTTGAAGTGTTGCAGAAAGACGTCGCCAACCTGAACAAGTACTACAACCTCACCGAGTACGTCAGGAGAATCAGGTATGATGTTGTAGCATTTTATTCATCATTATTATATCATTTTCATAATTTATTTTCTTTTTCATCATCATCATTATCTTACCGTCATTATTATTATTATTATTATTGTTATTATTATTATTATTATTATTGTTATTATCATTATTATCACAATGTCATGGTTCAAGACTTCTATGGAGTGAAAGAGAAATCTACTCACGTCCCAGAGTTAAGTAGAAGACACAAACTATTGAACCCCAACAGAAGTAACCCCGTCCTACCTGTATTACCAGTAGGGTAATAATGATTAAAGCACAGCTAGCTTATAGGATGGCATGGCGTCTGTTAATGGGTGGTAAGGAGTGAGATAAAACACACTTCCTCTCTTAGTCTTAATTCTTCACATAACAAAAATATACACTTAATCCTACCAAGAGAATCTTCATTAACATATGAACTATTAATCATAATCATTGATTAATAACCACTTATGAATATTGTCCATGAACTTTTACCTATAAGTCTTATGATATTGGGGTAGTTCATTATTGTTAGGTAGTTATAAGCTTTGGTTATTATTAACGAGATAACCGACTCATTAACCAACTGGGATCAGGGGCTGGTGGTCATTTCGTAAAGAAGCCACATTTTTCACTCTATCTCAATTTATCATTTAGACATTACTAAAAAAAAAACTTAAAGGAGACTAATAGTGGAAAGAAGATATTATTGTTTAATTGAATAAGGTTTTCATCCGGCGACTTCCCCAGTTAAGTACTTACACATGATATACAACAGCCTTCTATTACGTACAACTCATTCTCTAGAGATAAATATCTATTCTAACTTCTAGTACCCATGTTCCACCAACTTCCAATATAATATATCAGACTTTACAGACACTCAGAATATCAAAAACTTTGAAGTTAGTTAGAAATTCACTAACCTAAAGCTGGAAACTTTCAGCAGACCTAAAAATAATATATAGAAGTAATGGAAAGGCTGAACTAGCAGAAAATGAAACATAAATAATTCACTTTTAGCAGCTACTTCTTTTTAGATGGCGCTGATGTTGAACATTTGCTGGGTTGAGTGAAAGCGGAAAAAATTTAATTTAGATTACGGTAGCAGTACTTAACAGGAGGGCCAGAGACCTCGAACCACAGGTAATCCATTATGAACTTGATTGGCTCCCTGACTCGTCCACCATACACTCGATTTTTTTTTCCTCCAAGTGAAGGTTCACACTAGGACTACGGATGACCCAAATACTAAATCTAGGGGAAAAATAGTAAAAATTGAAATAAATCATATCAAAATAGATTGCAAAATTTTGGAAATTTTTTATCAACTTTTGTACGATGGATCCCTAGGATGATCCATGATTTGTTTAGAGTGAATCCGTTTACCGGATTCGGAGATGTTGTTTGAAGCTTTTTTCTTCAAAAGGGTCCCATGTTAGCGAAAACTTTTTTAAAATCGTAAAAAATAAAAAAATATAAATTCTTAAAATCCGAAAAAAGAATACTGTGTACTGTAATTCTACATCCTGACATGAAATTTGGTGACAATTCGTGTAGCGGCCTTTGCGCTAAACAAGACACGCCAGACGGACGGACGACGAACGACGACATCAGTACTACATAATCTCTGGTAATCTGGTAGGATAACCTGAGGTAAAATCTGAGTATAAAACCCAATCTGAAATCCTCTTGGGGCCCCATGCAGATTGTGAGGCCCTAAGCTGTAGCCCCAAGATTGTAACACCTACCCCCCAAAAAATTTGTTTTGAACCATAGGGAGAAGATGGAATAAAATTGATTACATCAAACATCAATAAAGCAAAACAAAACAAAAATAATGTGACATCCTATTACCTAATCATAACTAAATAAATTGATATGTAGATGCACATATCAATATGTCCACCCACCATATGCAAGAGTTAACCAGTATCTTCACTCTTTCTTCCCTTCTACTGGTAAACTCTGGAACTCTCTTCAACTCATTTAAGAGAGGAATATCAAAACACCTGCAACCCTAATTCAGCCTCCCTTTTTAATTACTCTCTTCTATAGGGAACCGACAATCACAAGTGGGCTTTTTTTATAGCGTTTTTATTTCCCTTGGCCAGTTCTTCAATAGCATTATAGATATATGTATCAGATGCGGGGAGGGAAAGGGCATGAGTTAGATATGAAATGGCAGCGTTCTACCCTGGGACCATGTTGTTGATATGACGCCCGCCCTCGACCCCACTTGCGTTTGGGGAAGGTGTACTTCTCTTTTCCTATGGGGGCATAGGAATAAAGTTAGAGGAGTGTATATGTATGTGCATGTGTGTCTTGTCTTTGCTACCCCCCTTTAGGGAGATAACAGCCTGGTATATAGATAGATTGATTGTTATTATCGTTATCATTAGTGCTCCTTTTTCTTCACTTCTCGAATTTTTTTTTTTTCATTGTTTCCTTTTTCTTCTACGTTCTTGTTCTCCTTGTTCTAGTCCTTGCTTGCTTTCTTGTTCTAGTTATTGCTCTTGTTTTTCTCTTTTTTTCTGCTTCATCCTCTCTTCCTTTTTTTTTCTATTTCTAATAGTTAGACTTCTCATCCATCTCTTCTCGCAGTTTCTAACTACGTTGAGTAGCCTTCACCACCCATTCCTTCACAGCACCCTTCCCTCTAACAATAGATAGTTGCTCCCCTTATCACATCCTTCCTCTTATCCCATGTTATCACGTTCCTTCTCCTCCACCTCTCATATATCAACAACATTCCATATTCATTCCCCTTCTCATTCGAAATTCTTCTCCTCCAGCGTACCCAATGTCAACCCCACTAGTCTGCAGCCTATTGGACCCCCGGGCTTTGAAGGTGGCTTCGGGCGGCCTGGAAACGAGGGAAAACCTGGTGATCCTGGATCTAGGGGGCCGACAGGTACACCCGGGGCGCCAGGCATCCCAGGCTCAAGAGGGAGGCAAGGTAGCCCGGGGGCATCAGGGGGTCGAGGGATACGAGGCAGTCCAGGCCCAAGAGGAGGGCAAGGCACCCCTGGGGCACTAGGGGGCCAAGGGGCTCCAGGTTTAAGGGGATCACCAGGGGGTCAAGGAGCGTCAGGCAGCCCTGGGACACCAGGCATTCCGGGCTCGAGAGGTGCACCAGGAAGCCGAGGGACGGCAGGCAACTTGGGCCTGAGGGGTGCACCAGGAAGCCGAGGGGCGGCAGGCAACTCTGGCCCTAGGGGTGCACCAGGAAGCCGAGGGGCGGCAGGCAACTCTGGCCTGAGGGGTGCACCAGGGAACCGAGGGGCGGCAGGCAACTCTGGCCTGAGGGGTGCACCAGGGAACCGAGGGGCGGCAGGCAACTCTGGTACTAGTGGTGTGCAAGGCAGCTCGGGAATGCCAGGCAACGCAGGACTGCGAGGACTCACTGGTAGTCCAGGAATGAGAGGAGCGTCAGGCAACCCAGGTCGAAGAGGAGCGGTAGGCGACCCTGGTTATCCAGGCGGTCTGGGTTATTCTGGCTCCCGGGAGTACACAACTTATGGGAGCAGCCCGGCCTATGAGTATTCCGCCACTCCGGGCTATGGAAGGTATTCCAGCAGTGCGAGATATGGAGGATACCATCAAGGGTAAGCAGAAGCAAATGGAACACCGAGCATAACAAATCATCAAAAAGACACTGATCAAGGCACGCAAACTACTTCCAGCTTGCCTGTCATGAACAGAGTAGATCATATTACCCTTCCTCATTTCATCCCACGAGCCTGCATCTCCCACGGCCTCCCTTTCCCAACAATCAAGACCTCAGCATTTTGGACTAAGGTATTATTTAACTGAATGATTCATTTGTGTTATGTTACGTTGAACTGTTGATCGTTAACCATACTGGCAAACTGACAATGGATAATGAATGAAAATAAATTATCGTCATCACTACCAGCAGCATCACCATCACAATAACAACCACCACTACCACCCCAAGAAGACATAAAGATCACATGAACCATCACTGTTCATTACCGCACCTTGTTTTGTTGGGTGTCTTCAAGGTATGGATTGAGAGAAAGATAATTCTAAGTTTGTCCCGTCCCTGAAATCTATATGTACATTTGCAAAGAAGGGGATGCTTGTATCCACGATAAATCGTGTGGGCGCCCTTCTGGAGACGAGAACGTGCGTACTGTCCCTGATTATGTCTAATTATGTCTTTGAAGTGACTTGAAGTGCTCTGATACTCGTTCTCCCTAGGAAACGTCCAAAAGGAGGCAAGGAGGAAAAACAAAATTAAGTTTGTTAATGGCATCTAAGATCCTCATATCTTCATTTATTTAAACTCCGTTGGCGTCCTTAAGACCAAGTGGTGGCATCCCCGGAGGTACGATAGCTGTAGTGGCAAAATTTCATAATTGTACTGCGTCACTGTGCAAACCATACTACAACAAGCTGAACTACTCGAGTTGTTCTGACGGTGTTTCCTGCAGCTGCAACTGAAGGACATCCCACTGTGGAGTTTTGTACATATATTTATACAATGCGCGCTTTATCTTTATCTAGATATACACAAAGAAGCAAAGTTTTAATTTTCATATAACTCGAAATGTAACGTCTCCCATCACATAGGTGTTTGGAGGTCTCTTGTTATTGTGTGACCATTCTTGTAAATATTGTCTTATACACTTGAAAATAAAGAATGGAAACCCTTCCTATTAAACATTAACTTGTGTTACCTTTTATTTGTTTATAGTGATCGGATTATGATTTTCTAAAGCCTTCAAGAATATCAGCGTGCTCCATTCAACTTTATATCACAATTGCATCGTTTTTGTTCAGCTACAGCCAAACAGGATAGTTAGGTTTCTACAGCAGAAGTGAGTTGTGTAATGTTGCTTCCGGTCTGCCATCCTGTGGTGTGCGACCTGACGTGTGATTGGGGGGCCGGCCAACGGACGTAACATTGGTGTCAGAAGTGTGGGATTGTGAGTGTGTTCGAGTGCAGGGCCGGCTGTATGATACGAGGTCAAGAGACGGCGACGGGCGGGGAGGAGACGCCTCTCTTGGCGGGAAACGAGAAAGAGACGCTTCTTTTGGCGGGAAACAGGGACGCGCTGAACGCAGACAGTGGCGCACGCCAAGGTTTGGTGGGAGTGT
>JAXIVD010008329.1:0-17813 GCA_036785275.1 Cancer borealis | reverse complement strand
ATATATATTTATATATTTATATATATATATATATATATATATATAATTATATATATATATATATATTTATATATATATATATATATATATATATATATATATTATATATATATATATATATATATATATATATATATATATATATATATATATATATATATATATATATATATATATATATATATATATATATATATATATATATTATATATATATATATATATATATATATATATATATATATAAATATATATATATATATATATATATATATATATATATATATATATTATATATATAAACAATGTATCATATCATATCTGTATATCATTGTTAACTAGTTTTTAGTTATTCATTGTTTTTAGCCGCGAGAGAGAGTGTGTGCGGGTAAGGGAATTTTCCATTCTCCCCCTAAAATTCACATGCCAGTCAGAGGCCACACGTGCCGCTTCCAATCAGGAACGCTCTGTGAGTTTGACGTCATCACAGTTCAACTCAGTCCAATCAAAGTCGTGCATTTTAACCGCGCGACCCCCTTGGCTCCACCCACTCTTACTCCCAGTCGCCCGCCAGCACCTGCTTCTCGCTCACTCCTCCCGCGGCCTCCACTCTGTCAAGTAGCTCATCATCTCTCAGCTCGCTACCACCATCAACAAGTTGTTTCGTCATCTCTCTCAAGGCAGGCTAAGGTTTCATAGTCACTGTATATTTCTATATCTACATCAAGTGTGTTGTTCAATATATCATCTATATCAAGCCGTGTGTGTTTCAACAAGACCTCCAGTATCATCCACGCTACCTCTACCCTGCTCCGAGCCACGCGGTGACCACGTGGTTACCAGGCCGGCCGACCAAACACATCCTAATTCCGATACAATTGGTGGCTACGGGTTAAATATCATCCTTATTCCGATACAATTGGTGTGCAACGGTGGAATTCGTTCTTCCAAGCGACGAATTATCAAGATTCAGCCTCCTCCGTCATCAAGTCTCTATCCTCACCACGTGCATCGTTCTGCCAGTAAGTGACTCTACACACACGCCCTTGCCTCTCCCACCTCGTGTTCTCCTCTACGCCCTGCAGTCGCTTCCTTCGTCGCCCTTCTGCAGTAGCATCTGTTCCGAGTGAGTACAAGCCTCCTCGCCCTGCTGTTCAAGACGCCCATCACCTCTACCTCCATTTTGTTCGCGGCGCGCCATCTTCGCTGCCCACGCATCACCACGTGGCGCCCTCAAGACGCCCTCGAGACGCCCATCGCCCTTCACCACGTGTCCCTTCAAGACGGTCATCACCCATCACCACGTGGCCCCTCAAACAAGTTCTCCACGCCCTCACCACGTGTCTCCGCCGTCAAGACGCCCATCGCTCTTCACCACGTGTCGCAGCCCAGAAATACGCCCATTCACCACGTGACCAGTCAGCGCCCACGTTTTCCACCTCCTTGGTCCTCTGCTAGTTAAGTACCTTAGTTCTTATTATATTGTTCTCTTTATTGTGCCAGTTATTCTACAATTTTTGTGTACACTCAGTGTTTCTCTGTTTCCTTGTGTATTTCCTCAACGTGATCACGATGTCTAACGACCAGTCACCTCACACACCCACACCTCAGGTTACTCTCATATCTGATAAGGTCTCAATTCCTCCTTTTTCTGGTACTAACTCTGAATCAGTCCAAGCCTTTGTCCGGCGTGTAAATGATGAATGTACACGTCGCTCAGCTCATTCTGATGTGGAAAAATTAGCCATTTTAAAATTACGGATTTGTCATGACCCATCTAGTCTTGCGGGAAAACTCATAAAAACCGATAAATTCCTCAGTTTTTCTACATACGATGAACTCACCACAGCATTAATCTCTCATTTCTCTGGTCACTCAAAATTAGGTGCAACTCATTCCTTCCTCAAAATTGCTCAAACTCTCACTAATATTGCTCGTTCTACTCATGATGTGTATAAGGCAGAGAATATTGCATCCTCTCTCAGTGCTGAGTTAACAGATCAAATGAAATCCTCTCAGTGGATTGACGCAAACAATAAAATATCTTCTACTGATTTCAAACGCCTTATGTCGTATTTCCTGTTCCTTGTTCAGCTCGATTCACCAACCTTCACCGATGCAAGCGACATTAAATTCAGTAAGGAAGATTTCTTGTATGATCTGTGCAAGAAAATATCAGAGAAATCGCCATCTGTTCCTCATCCAGTAAGTTTAGTTCAGTCACCGCATTCCTTAATCAAGCCCCCATTTTCTCAGTACCGAAACTCCTCCCCTCAGAGCCCATCTCCACCGTCAAACACTCATTTGTCACGTTCTGATCAACGCTCTCATGCTCGTCACCGTTCATCCTCCCGTGACTCGAGAAAGGTAACATGTTACCGATGTGGACTCAAAGGTCACGTCTCAGCGGACTGTCGAGTAATGCTTGACGAAAGAGGTTATCATAAATTCAACAGTAATGCCTTCTGCTCCCTTCATAATAAACGCGGTCACTCACTTGAGGAATGTCGCCTTTTCCAGCAACAAATGCAGTCTTCTCAATCTTCGGGAAACGATTCGCGCCAGAGCCTCGCACCTCCTCGGTAACACTCAAGTCCATTCTAAAGACCGCAGGTAGTAAGTCATCTCATAAACGTGTTGTTTTCGCGGATGCACAGACAGTGCCTCTCCCATGTGTCCCTGTTAAATCCTCCGGATGTTTCCAAGGTCTGACTGCTGACGTCAAATTAGCCTCTCACAAATGCCGTGCATTTTTCGATTCTGGTGCCTCAGTCAACATCATTAAAACTCATGTTTTTGAAAAACTCTCGGCCGCCTCAAGGCACAAGTTTCAGAGTTATCCACCAGACATCACTGTTAGTGGTATTTCTGGAAACGTTGTCATACCTCATAGAAAGGTTCTCCTCAGTATCTGTTTGTCTCCACTTGAACCTTCTATCTCAGATTTTTTCTATGTCATGGATGATGTATGTTTTGCAGCTGAAATATTGATAGGATACCATACAATGTCTCACTTCAATATCTCACTTTTCCCTTCTATTCATCAAATCGCCCAGAATGGCACCTTCATCTCTGCCTCACCCTTCCCTGAGTCACCGCCACCATCTGATGTCTACGTTGTCATGCACACGCCTTCTCAGGACTCATCTCATGTCCCTCCCTCATCGCTCGAGACACCCTCAGTAATCCCTGATCCTGTCTTATCATCTACGCCAGCCGACTCGCCTAGCGAAGCGCTGCACAGCGACACCGACAATCCCTCTTCTCCTACAACACTGTCTGACGTCCTCTCGAACACCAGACTCAGGAAAGCTGTGTTGACCTCCTCTGTGGTAGTCACACAGACCCACCTCTGTTTGGTGCGCGTCGTCGTCAAAGGTGTGCCCCCCGGGCCAGACATCTTATGTTTGCCCGACTCTGCCCGAGTGAATGGTGTCGCTCTCGAGTCAGTTCTTTCAACCCTAGACAAGAATAGTTCTTGCTGTATTGCCATTCAGAATCTCACGAATCACCCTATATCCCTTCAATCTGGCGTGACTTTAGGCGAAGTTCTCCCTTATCCTGCCCCTGTCATCCCTGTCACCTCATCTCCTTGTCACACATCCATGTCTTCACCAACTGCCTCAGATTCTCCATTACAGCCTCCTCCACTTCTTGATCAGCATATTGGTGATGTTGATTTTTCTGAAACAAAAACAGATTTACTTGCCCTCTTATCGACTTTCAGGTCATGTGTCTCTCTTCCGGGTGAACCTCTGGGCAAGACCGATGCTGTTCGTCATTCCATCCACCTCACCCAGGCTCGACACCCATCTACGTCCCGGCTTATCGCATCCCACACAGCCGCAGGACGTTAATGGACGACGCTGTCAGAAACATGCTGGACGAGGATATCATAGAGCCAGCGGCATCACCATTCAATGCCCCGCTGTTTCTAGTTCCTAATTCCAATGGTGAGTGGAGAGTAGTCGTCGATTTCCGTGGTTTAAACGCCGCGACGATACCCGATCGATTCCCTATGCCAATCTTGTCTGATCTTCTCCAGTCAATAGGTGATTCAAACAGTGTATTTTCCACCCTCGACATTTAGTCTGGTTTCTTCCAGGTCGAGCTAGAAGAAAATTCACGGCACTACACTGCTTTCACCACATCATCTGGCCAGTACGCTTTCAAACGTATGGCCATGGGTTTACGTAATAGTCCCTTAATTTGTATGCGTCTCATGAACTCAGTTCTCTCTGGCCTCTTAGGCTCTTCGGTGTTTTGTTACTTAGACGATGTGATAGTCGCATCAAAGGACCTTCCCGAACACCTCAAAACCATCTCAGACGTTCTGTCACGTTTTGCAAAGGCTGGGTTAACTCTTAAACTCAGTAAATGTCAGTTTCTCAAACGTGAAATCAAATTCTTAGGCCACAAGGTTGACAAAGATGGCATCCACACTCTTGACGATAACATTCATGCGATATCACAGTTTCCTACTCCTAGTTCTGCTGATGATGTTCGTAGTTTCATTGGCCTTGCAGGATTTTATCGGCAATTTATCAAAGATTTCCGTAAAATCGCTCAACCTCTCACATCATTGTTTAAAAAGAATGTAACATTCGCATGGACGGACAAGTGCGAGAAAGCATTCGCTACCCTCAAGCAAGCCTTATGCAACGCTCCTGTCCTCGCAATTCCTAATTTCAATAAGGAGTTTATTCTTTGCACTGACGCATCAAACATCGGTATCGGTTCTGTCCTCATGCAACGAGATGAAAATGGTAAATCACGCGCAGTTGCCTTTGCCAGTCGTCTGCTCAATGCTGCTGAGCGCAACTACAGTGTCACTCACCGCGAAGCTCTCGCAGTCGTTTTGTCTCTTCGTCACTTCAGAGACATCATACTCGGATATAAGATCCACGTTCTAACCGATCATTTTGCTGTCACAGAGTTATTCAAAGGAACCAGTTTAACCGGAAAATTTGCCCGTTGGCAACTCACTGTTCAAGAGTACAATCCTTCATTCACGTACATCCCAGGTAAAGCTAATTCTGTCGCTGACGCTCTGTCCCGTCATGTCGCTCCTGTCAGTCTGCTCACAACCTCACAGTCAATCCCTTCAAAAGTCTGATAAATTCTGCAAACGTCTCATTTATTATCTTGAATCAGGTGATGCCAGTAACCTTCCAAGCTTGCCATTCTCCCCAGATTCATTTTTGCTTCGAGACGATGTCCTCTATAAATCTAGTTCTGTCATTTCTGAGGACGATTCATTACATCATGCATCTCAGCTTGTCATTCCAGAAGCTCTTGTTCGTATTATCTTGTATCACGTTCATGACTCCCCTCTTGCCGGTCATCCAGGCAAAGATAGAGCATTCAAACAGGCTCAAAGATCATATTTCTGGCCTTCCATGAGGAAAGACATCACCCGTCATTGTCTCTTATGCGCTTCATGCGCTGAGCATCGTCCCTCTCTCCATCATGAGTCTCCGAACCTCCCATAACCTATCCCTCATGCTCCTTGGGACAGTCTGTCAGTCGATATTTTTGAAACTCCCTCTGACGGAGAACGGTTTTCACTATTTGCTCGTCTGTATCGATAGTTTTTCTCGCTTCAGCATCTTGGTTCCTCTCAAAGACAAATCTGCACGTTCAGTTGCACGAGCACTGATAGATGAAGTCATATGCCGGTATGCATCTCCTAAAGTACTTCTATCAGATAATGGCACCGAATTCAACAATGCCATCCTCAAAGCTGTTTGCGAGTCATTTCAAATTAAAAAGTGCAACATTGTTCCATATTCCCCTCAAGCGAACGGAAAAGTCGAGAGAGCAAACCGTCGAATTCTCGACATCTTACGCTTCATTGCCAATTCAAGCTCTTCATGGGATGATAACATTCCTCTAGTCGCATGCTCTCTTAACGCTGCGATTCACTCATCGATCAACGAGTCTCCACATTTCATTCTATATGGCTCTGACAAAAGACTCCCATATGAGTTTCTCTCCTCTGACCCTCGTCCTCTATACAACGTTGACGATTATGTTCAGAATCGCGTTTCAGCTTTCCAGCGCATTCATATGTCCGTCCGTGACAGACTTACCGCCTCTCAGGAATCTATGCTGCATAAACAGCATCAGCGCGCTAAACCGCACGACATCGAGGTTGGTGACATCGTGTTCACCAAAGTCCAAGACCGCCACTCTAAACTCGATCCCCGATTAAACGGACCTCACCGTGTAATTGAAAAAATGGCCGGTCACAAGTTCAAACTCAGAAACCTAAGTTCAAGCGGTGAAAACTTTGTCCATAGAGACCATCTCAAACGGGTTGACCGTGGTTTCGATTTCAAACCTACCTCTCCACTACCAGAAAATGCTCCTGACATTGTTGAGAGTCAGCCACCTTCACCCCCCATCTCATCCTCACCTAAATATCAGCTCCGGTCTCGTCCAGTCTACTAGCCATTTCTTTCATCTTTCCTTTCATTCCTGTCCAACTGTATAAATTATGTATATATATATATATATATATATATATATATATATATATATATATATATATATATATATATATATATATATGTATCTATGTAAAGGCTACATCCTGATCTTGTTCATGTCTCATGTATTTTTTTTATCATGTATTATGTCTTAGTCTTATTGTGTATTCTGTATTGTATTCAAATGTATTTCATCGTCCCCTCTCTCTGATTGTATTCTTTAGCTCGACATACGAGGACGTATGCTTCCAAGGGGGAAGTATTTGTATCATATCATATCTGTATATCATTGTTAATTAGTTTTAAGTTATTCATTGTTTTTAGCCGTGAGAGAGAGTGTGTGCGGGTAAGGGAATTTTCCATTCTCCCCCTAGAATTCACATGCCAGTCAGAGGCCACACGTGCCGCTTCCAATCAGGAACGCTCTGTGAGTTTGACGTCATCACAGGTCAACTCAGGCCAATCATAGTCGCGCATTTTTAACCGCGCGACCCCTTGGCTCCACCCACTCTTACTCCCAGTCGCCCGCCAGCACCTGCTTCTCGCTCACTCCTCCCGCGGCCTCCACTCTGTCAAGTAGCTCATCATCTCTCAGCTCGCTACCACCATCAACAAGTCGTTTCGTCATCTCTCTCAAGGCAGGCTAAGGTTTCATAGTCACTGTATATTTCTATATCTACATCAAGTGTGTTGTTCAATATATCATCTATATCAAGCCGTGTGTGTTTCAACAAGACCTCCAGTATCATCCACGCTACCTCTACCCTGCTCCGAGCCACGCGGTGACCACGTGGGGACCAGGCCGGCCGACCAAACACATCCTAATTCCGATACAACAAACTATTACATTACATAATTATATATATATATATATATATATATATATATATATATATATATATATATATATATATATATATATATATTGTTACGGTCACACCGTAACGGACACGGTTCTTATGCCCTAGTGCCGGGTGTCAACTTATGAACAACCCAGTCACAACCACGTTACGGGCGTGTACGAACTGTAGTGCTGATGTTTATACGTCATTTTAACCCACCAAAGGACAAGAAAAGTCGACTATCCCGTAGGACTAGTCACTCCGAGGGCCACACGCAGGTGGCTGGACAATAGGCTATAAACAAGATTTGCCTGGTTAAAGAACCTGTGCACTCTTAGCCCCCAAACACAGCACTTACAGCCACCCCGTTAACGTTGAGAGGTCGCCAGTTATTTTAACCCTCCAAAGAACAAGGAATCTCCCAGCAGTAACCACCTTCTCCTCCTTACATTCCAAAGAGACTTACTGTGAGCACGAGATTACAGTGCCTGGACAAGGAGCTATCGCTCCAACCAGAATACCGCCCACAAGGTGTCTTTCCACCCACTTCTGGTTGAATAATAACTCCTCTCGACTCTAATAACACTCTGCAAAATAGCCTCCCGCGAGGGGACTCCGTACAGTGCGTTATATGAGTCGTAATTAATTAACACTAAGACGGGATTACTCCTCGTCTGTGTTATCAAACAAGAAGCCCCAGATGATAGGCTCTCTCTCTCTCACAATGAGGACAACGAAGACAACACCGAAAAATAGCAAACAACGCCGACAACGCAGACAACGCCGAAAACGCAGACAACGCCGACGAAGCAGACAACGTCGAAACTACTTCCCCGAGACTGAAAAGTCTGACAAAACCCTAGGTGGAGTTCACCGCCAGCTAGATGGTAATTATATAACCACACACTCGTCGTTCAGTCTCGGCACGGTAACCTGGTCTTCGTATAGACAGGGCCTTACTGTCTAGCTACACAGATTACAACAGAACTAACAGGCCAATCGTATATCCCCTTCCCTTAAATATGAGGAGGTTACACACGGAATAATGCCAAATTGAGGAGAGTGAGACGAGCGAGGATGTGTTCTTGGTGGCTGGCCAGCGGGAACTATCAGCCTCCTCACGGCATCTCAGCTCCCATTTACCCAGGCAGAGATGCCAACTCGTACCACCGGCGCGCCGGGTTTCTCCCACACCGCGCCGCCTCGAGAAATAGCCTAATAAATGTTTTCTTTCACAAAACCATTGCTCCGCTCATAAGCGACATAGAGAAATAACAAGCATATGAGAAGAAGCGGAAAAAAACAAAGCACAGGACAAGATACCTTGCAAAACAGAGAAGACAGAAGGAAAGTCAGGAAAATTTGGAGAACGAGGAAGGAAGAGTTAAGTAAACAAACGCACAGAACCTCTCATTATTGTTTTCGCTGGCAACTCTTCACCATCACGGCTATATCCGGCTACGTGACCCCACGCCACGCAAGCTCCCACGCCTGTTCCAACCAGCCGCGTGGTGGGGCCCGCAACACGCCACAAAGGCATAACCCACAGACATGTCACGTAGACACGTCTCCAACACTTCCCGTTCTTTCTCGCCACATACTCTGCCTCCCCACTAACACAAAGAATGTAACTCTTCCATGCCCAGCCGTACCCAGCTGACACAAAGCACACTCCCACGCACGTGGAAAGCACACACCCTCTACAACACCCCGCATGCCTCTCCACTCCTCCTCAAAGAAACTTCACTCTGCTGCTACTGGGCCGGACCAACCACTTAACATTCTTCCTTCTCACTCTCAGGGAATCTTCATTCCTCTGTGGGGCTTGATTCCCGTCTTCCCCAGACGATGTTATGGTGACGGGCGGGGCCCGCAACACGCCCCCCCTTAAAGAAAAAATTTTGTAAGCCTCACAGACTTGCAAAATTTTTAAGCAGTAAGAGTGACTCCCTGGCCCGCAACAAGCAGTCGGCCACCATCTTCTCGGCCCTCTCGGCCCTGAAACAGACCATCTCCCCGGCACGGTCCGTGAAAGGAACCTGCCACTCGTACTCTTACCAAGTACACCTTTCCCACGGCCACGTCCTCTCCCACGGCCAGTGGAATTCACCGACTGGAAGTCAAGAGGAAGCATAACCTTCTTGCACCCAGGATGTACTTCTTCTTCTTCTTCAGCGGGGTTCGCACCTTCCTCGGGGGCCTACTCTGGTATTTCGGCAGAAGTGTCAAAGTGTTCCTTAGGGGTGGCGTTCAGCTGTTCTTCAATCTGGTCTCGGTCAGAGCCCCAGTCGAAAGACACAAAGCCTCCGCGCTTATCCCTGGGTTTCACCCCGGGGATAATCCCTTCACTCTGACAGTGAATCCTCTTCTGCACTCCTCCCAGGTGCTGAAACATCTCCCCAAGCAGCACACCGCACTGCCCCCAGTGCTCTGCGGGAACCACCAGTTTCGAGCCCAGAACCTTGGTAGTCCCCTCCCCTGTTGCAAAGGTACCATACTTGGCCTTCTGGTCATAGTATTTTCTCCTCCTCCTCGGCGCAGCTCCAAGATGGTGCGGAGCCACCTCCAGCGCCTTCACCAGTCCTTCCCGAGAACTTAACCCGTTCCTCAGGAATGACTCCGGGCGGTCAGAAGGGGGAGCACACAAGGCTTCCCTCACCAAGTCCAAAGGACCACGCACCCGGTGCCCAAACACCAACTGATTCAGGATCCTGGTGGAAGAAGGATCCACAGCGGGAATAGGATACAGGGGTGCAACAGGGGGAGTCGAGTTGGGTTTGTCCACCATATGACAGGTGTGACAACTCCTCAGCAACTCAGTAATCTCTCTGGCCATACCAGGCCACCAGAAATTGCCCTGCAGGCGGGCGAGAGTTTTGTTGACACCCAGGTGTGCAGCCATGGGTCCCTCATGTGCTAACAGCACCAGGGCCTCCCTCAAATCCTGAGGCACTACCACCTGTAATACTTCGCTTCCATCACTATCCCTCGACCTGCGGTGTAACACCCCCTTCTGCAACAGAAACTCCTCTACTCCCCTTATCTCTTTTCCCATTTTAGCAAAACAAGGGGCCAATTCTGGGTCCCCTTTCTGTCCCTTGATGAGCAACGCCGGCTCAATACAGGTAAGGTCGGACGGGACCACGGAATCTGTCGTAAGGGGCGGTACCGACACTTTCCTGGTTCTATCCCGGGGCCTGGGGCGTAATATGGACTCATCCACCCCTTCCTCATCGGCCAACATGGGTGGGCCCTCCAGGTGGGCCTCACCCGTCAAACAGTCACCAGACAAGGGAACAGCCGTTTCCCTGTCTCCGGTACACTCCGCAGGGATGGGAGTCTCCAAGCACCCCGCAGAGTTGGAAGTCTCCCCTCCCTCGGAGGTGACCCCCAACAAACTGGCTGACACACCAGGCTGGGGCCCGGACTGAGTACCGAGACCCACAGCCTCACAACCAGGAAACACCACCGCTTGGGTGCTTCCTCCGAGGTGCCCCGCAGAGTGAGGAATACCAGCACAAGACTCCTCTACCCTCAACACTCCTTCCTCACCCTTGGCGACAACCTCTACCGAGTCAGGTGCTTCTATCGGTGGCTCTGCACTGCGGCAGTCAGCCCCCACACCTTGACTCACTGGAGAGCCCGGCTCTGGCTCCTCCAGTTCACAGATACTGCTCTCTTTTGTCGGTGACTCTGCTATGTCGCAGTCAGCCCCTAGAGTAGCAGCTGGTTCCACCCGTCTAGCCTGAGACCGGGTGACAACCCCAACAACTTCCTCCTCACTGCCCTCCAACACCGGTGACTCTGCCTCCTTGCAGTCGGCCCCAGGAGCGGCAGCTTCTTCCTCATCACTGTTCTCCTCTTCCGGTAGCCCTGCTCTGTCGCAATCGGCCCCAGGAGGAACAGCCTGCATCACCCTCTCGGTCTGCGACCAGGTGACAACAGCAACAGGATCGGGCACACTATGCCCCGACACCTCAGAAGCCTCACCTCCCGTAGGGGTGGGCACCCAAGCTCTCCCTCCTGCTAGGTCATTCCCTAGCAGGAAATCAACACCTGCCACAGGCAGTTGTTCCGCCACTGCCACTTGAGCCGAAGTGGTGATCAGTGGCCACGACAGCTTCACCTCAGCCGTCACAAACTTCTCGACAGCGTTGAGGCCCCTACACATCACTGCTTTAGAAGAAGTCACCTTACCCCCGGTGACATTTCGGCACACGGACTGTTGTGCGCCAGTGTCTCGCAAGACAGTGACAGGATACTTGCTCCCGTCAATTTCGACAGTGCCCCCACACAGAAATGGGCGACACCAGTCCAGCTCCGAGTCAGCTGGAGTCACAGAAGCAAAAACATGGGGGGAAACAGGTGAAACCGCCTGAACCCCCTCCTCACAATCCAACACAGGCCCATCAAAAGCCTTCTTCCCTTCAGGAACATTAGGAACGAGCAGCCTCTCCTCACGACCTTGGTCAGGCCACACCAGCAAAGCAACTGGTTTCTGGGGTGTCTTGGAGGGGTCCGCTGTCACAAGTTTAGGGCATTGAGATCGGAAATGCCCCTTGGCATGGCAGTTATAACACGTGGGCTGGTTGTCATACTTAGGGATACTAAAGGTTATTTTTCCTCCTTACCCTCCTTTTGGCCCTGAAGGGGCAGCGGGGGATTGAGACTTAGCAAACCCGCTCTTATTGCCAAAGCCGTGACTGCGGGGAGGGGAACGTGGAGCACCAGAACCAGCACTACCACCGCCCCCTGGCCCTCGTGGTCCTCCCTCTTTGAATCCACCTCCAGCACGAGGCTCCGACCGATAGGCTAACACAAGGTCGTCAGCCCAGGTGGCAGCCTCCTTCAGCGTCTTAAAACGCTTCTCCCTGAGGAGAGGCACCAGTTCCTTATCAGCAGCATTAATGAACTGCTCCATGACCATCAACTCCTCCAGGTCGCGGAGAGTATCCACTCCCTCACTCATGATCCATCTCTTAAATGCCTGCTCTAAATGGCGGGCACACTCGAGGTAAGAATCTCCGGGTCTCTTCTTCCCACCTCTGAATCTTAGGCGATAGGATTCGGGCCGTAGCTCATACGCCCTCAAGATATCAGCCTTGAAGTCCTCGTAGCTTTCTAGGTCTTCCACGGACATATTATCGTATGCCTCCAATGCCCTGCCTTTCAGCTTATTGGCCACAAGACCAACCCATCTTCCTTCTGGCCAACCAAACTCAACCGCCTTCTTCTCAAACCTCCTAAACCATTCTGCAACCTTCTGCTCGTCAAAGTCAGGAATGAGCTGCAGACTCCTTATCATTTGGCGCTCAACTCAACTCCTCTCCTACTCCTCCCTTATGAGTTGAGTTGGCCCCAAGTCTGGATCTTTCCCATTCAAATTCTCTATGCTTCTCTACCTCTAACCTTCTGACTTCTAGATCTAGTCTTCTTGCTTAATTTCTCTCTTCAACTTCTAACCTTCTCGCTTCTCTCCTCTTTTCAGCTTCTAACGCCAACCTTCTCGCTTCAGCTTCTGCTTCCATCCTTCTCGCTTCGTTCGCAGCTTCTATCTCCAAACTCTTCAATTCGAGTTGGAATCTCCATTCCTCCGCCATTCCGACGGACTGGAGGTTGTCAGTAATACTGGCAGCTGGGCTCACTCTCCTTGAACCCATCACGTTCTCAAAAGAACCAACACGGCCCGTTATATGCTGCAGAGACTGTTCAGGCACTTCCTGAGCAAAACTGAATTGTCCTGTGGTACTATGTTCACTAAGAGGACTAACAGGCCTTTCTTCACCTAGGCATGGCGGCTCACTAACGCCACGTACAGGGCTGGCTTGGGCCGAGCCATCCTCAAGGGGAATAATTACATTACGTTGGTCTTCCATTGTCACATTGTGTGTGGGCTCACACTAACAACACACTAACACTGTTTTCCTACTCACTGTAATTCTTTAGAATCCTGGCGAGGTCGCCAATTTTGTTACGGTCACACCGTAATGGACACGGTTCTTATGCCCTAGTGCCGGGTGTCCACTTATGAACAACCCAGTCACAACCACGTTACGGGCGTGTACGAACTATAGTGCTGATGTTTATACGTCATTTTAACCCACCAAAGGACAAGGAAAGTCGACTATCCCGTAGGACTAGTCACTCCGAGAGCCACACGCCGGTGACTGGACAATAGGCTATAAACAAAATGTGCCTGGTTAAAGAACCTCTGCACTCTTATCCCCCAAACACAGCACCTACAGCCACCCCGTTAACGTTAAGAGGTCGCCAGTTATTTTAACCCTCCAAAGAACAAGGAATCTCCCAGCAGTAACCACCTTCTCCTCCTTACATTCCAAAGAGACTTACAGTGAGCACGAGATTACAGTGCCTAGACAATGAGCTATCGCTCCAACCAGAATAACGCCCACAAGGTGTCTTTCCACCCACTTCTGGTTGAATAATAACTCATCTCGACTCTAATAACACCCTGCAAAGTAGCCTCCCGCGAGGGGACTCCGTACAGTGCGTTATATGAGTCGTAATTAATTAACACTAAGACGGGATTACTCCTCGTCTGTGTTATCAAACAAGAGGCCCCAGATGATAGGCTCTCTCTCTCTCTCATAATGAGGACAACGAAGACAACGCCGAAAAAAAAGCAAACAACGCCGACAACGAAGACAACGCCGAAAACGCAGACAACGCAGACGAAACAGACAACACCGAAACTACTTCCCCGAGAGAATTCCTTTTGACAGAATTTCTCTGTGACCGAAAAGCTCCATGTCAAAATTCTTCGACAACTATTCATGAAATATCATGATTAGATGATTCTTTCTCATAAACTAGACTTAATTATCAATTGTAATTTATTTTTAGTTCATTTTCAGTAACAATTTGCGAATATAGTGACATTCCTGACAAGTTATAAAGATATTTCATTCCATTTGTTAGGTTGTCATAATATAATTTTTGAACGATAATCTCCGTAAGACCCGCCACCACCTCGTTGAGCGACTGTACATGAAAATAAAGATTTGTGCTTAGTGAAATTATAAGATTTTTTTTTTTAAATACGTAATCAATTGAAATATAAGTAATGCGTTAGATATATGTGTATTATCTAACGATAATACAAAACTATTATTTTATATGATTTCTGGCAACTATTCGTACCACAGTTGCCATTTAGATTTATATGGTGGCAATTTCAAGTCATGCATCTCGGTGTAAATCTTACGACTGCCAAAACTGGGGACTAATTTGAAATATAGTTCATTTACAAGCACTGCAACATAGTTGGAAGGTAACAGAGAAGATTTTAAATGACGTAAGAGAAGAAACTGAATAAACACATGAATATTATGAAGACAATATAACATATATTTTTCCTACATCATCTACCAAAACGAACAATAATGACCACCCTTTCTCTATCACAGACTTTGAGGTACTAACCTCTTATAGTAACTCCACTGACCTCCTCACCGCCGAATCACTTCTCATTCGCAAACTCAAACCCTGCCTCAACGGTTCGAGTTCTGCTTCCCAACTCTACACACAATAATCTTAATCAGGTACGATTGTTCCCCTTCTCCATATAATTTTACATCAAAACCTCGTTTAAGTTTATCACTCATTTTAGATATTGGTAGTTGTATTTGTATAACATTCTCAAGTAACTAATTTAACAGATTTCCCGATTTTATATTCACAAGGTTTTTAATGCCTTATGTGTCTTTTATAATTTTTTATATTACATATATTTCCTTAATTGTTTTAGATTTAATTATTTAGATATATGATCTTCATTTTAGATTCACTGAAGATGGAGAATTGAGTCTCCGAAACGTTTGAGAATAAAGATGTTCGTCACAACACTTGTGTTATTATTCATCATAAAACTATATATATATATATATATATATATATATATATATATATATATATATATATATATATATATATATATATATATATATATATATATATATATATATATATATATATATAATTTATATATATATATATATATATATATATATATATATATATATATATATATATATATATATATATAATTTACATGTATATATATATATATATATATATATATATATATATATATATATATATATATATATATATATATATATATATATATATAATTTATATGTATATATATTATATATATATATATATATATATATATATATATATATATATATATATATATTATATATATATATATATATATATATATATTATATATATATATATATATATATATATATATATATATATATATATATATATATATATATATATATATATATATATATATATATATATATGTATATATATATATATATATATATATATATATATATATATATATATATATATATATAATTTATATGTATATATATATATATATATATATATATATATATATATATATATATATATATATATATATATATATATATATATGTATATATATATATATATATATATATATATATATATATATATATATATATATATATATATATATATAATTTATATGTATATATATATATATATATATATATATATATATATATATATATATATATATATATATATATATATATATATATATATATATATATATATATATATATGTATATATATATATATATATATATATATATATATATATATATATATATATATATATATATATATATTTATATGTATATATATATATATATATATATATATATATATATATATATATATATATATATATATATATATATATATATACACATTATTTGATGTTACCAGTATTTGATGAAGTCATCATGCGCAAACGGTTGAACATTATATCATAATTTAAAGACAATATATTATTTACAGCCTATTATTATTATTTGAAGCTATATAGATTATAACCTATTACCAATATTTTCATTATATAAGGATATCTTGATCATAACATTATTATTGTCATTATATATAGATATATTAATTATAATATTATTATTATCATTATTCAAAGATGTATTAATCATAACATATTGCAAGGTATTTTTAAATATACTAATCATGGCCTATTACTGACCGTTATGTGAAGATTATGAGTAAAAATTATATCTTAAATAGCCTATTGCCAATAACTTAAGGAACGTCCTGCCCGATGACGTTATGGTCAAGCGAGAGTTTAAATGTAGATTTCATATTATCATAATTCTTAATAGAGAATGTTTAAACAGTTCATACATATTTTCTAGAGCTGTATTTTGCTTAATATTTAAGATCATTATGAATAAATAGTTTTATGCATTTATAAATTTTATTTATAAAAGAGAATTCCTTTTGACAGAATTTCTCTGTGACCGAAAAGCTCCATGTCAAAATTCTTCGACAACTATTCATGAAATATCATGATTAGATGATTCTTTCTCATAAACTTGACTTAATTATCAATTGTAATTTATTTTTAATTCATTTTCAGTAACAATTCGCGAATATAGTGAGATTCCTGACAAGTTATAAGGATATTTCATTCCATTTGTTAGGGTTGTCATAATCTAATTTTTGAACGAAAATCTCCGTAAGACGCGCCACCACCTCGTTGAGCGACTGTACATGAAAATAAAGATTTGTGCTTAGTGAAATGATAAGATAATTTTTTTTAAATACGTAATCAATTGAAATATGAGTAATGCGTTAGATATATGTGTATTATCTAACGATAATACAAAACTATTATTTTAAATGATTTCTGGCAACTATTCGTACCACAGTTGCCATTTAGGTTTATATGGTGGCAATTTCAAGTCATGCATCTCGGTGTAAATCTTACGACTGCCAAAACTGGGGACTAATTTGAAATATAGTTCACTTACAAGCACTGCAACATAGTTGGAAGGTAACAGAAAAGATTTTAAATGACGTAAGAAAAGAAACAGAATAAACACATGAATATTATGAAGACAATATAACATATATTTTTCCTACATCATCTACCACAACGAACAATAACAGCCCAACAACCAAAACGTCGTAAGTTATTTACTAGTTTTATTATTCCATATTATATAGTGGGCATTTAAATGTTTACTTTCATAGCTTTTAATCCTTGATGACTCGTGGCGTCTTATATAAACGTTTACATGTAATCTGTAAACTGTAATTATATTTCATCGTAAAAGAAATATAACATCATGTATATGTCCTTTGTCCCTTGTCGTTCTGTGACAGTCTGTCATTATCTATGTGATTTAGTTTATTGACCCCGCCAGTCAGGGCACGTTGCTCAATTTCGATTATTTTTACACTGTCCTCACTCTCAACCTATAAATTGTACTGACATAAAAAGTGTTTATTACTTGCCTTCAACTCTTCTTCTTTCTAGTGGTACCATCCCCATATCTCTACGATGTGTAATTATAGAGATATGACGAGTTGAAGGAGACACTGTCTGGGCGTGCAGAGAGGCGATTGCT
>JAXIVD010008328.1:2500-17816 GCA_036785275.1 Cancer borealis | reverse complement strand
CGTATATGTTTTTTTTTATGTATATTTATTTGCCGTTAAACTCATTGGAATATTGGTATGCTTATTTAATGAACGTTTCAGATCCTTACACACACACACACACACACACACACACACACACACACACACACACACACACACACACACACACACACACACACACACACACACACACACACACACACACACACACATTTACCTTTCCTTAGGTATGTATATATAATGTTAATGATGCTAAGGGTGAATGTAATGTAATGCGATCCAAGTATGAGTCAGGCAAGGCGATGCAGCTGCCATTCAAACATTTCACCCAAAACTTATCAAACACAAGGAAGCGAGCACGTGTTTCTTGTGTATCTATTAAACCTTAGCAAGACTAGGAAGTAAATGTTTGTTTCTCTCTCTCTCTCTCTCTCTCTCTCTCTCTCTCTCTCTCTCTCTCTCTCTCTCTCTCTCTCTCTCTCTTCTCTCTCTCTCTCTCTCTCTCTCTCTCTCTCTCTCTCTCTCTCTCTCTCTCTCTCTCTCTCTCTCTCTCTCTCTCTCTCTCTCTCTCTCTCTCTCTCTCTCTCTCTCTCTCTCTCACAAAGTTACGTAAGGACGAGACACGAGAGATACTCAGTCCGAAGAAAAGGCTGCTATTCAATGTTGAGGGCTGGAAGCTTACACCTGGAGGAGGGAAGCGCTGGGGAGCGAGCGAGTGGTGGAGAAGAATACCGTTGTCGAGCCTCACAATGTAAGGGATCATTCCTAGAAGTGTTTGCCGGAAGGCTTGTCAACCCCTCGAGAGCTTGAGGCAAGGAGGCTATATTTACTGAAGGGAATATGTGTTAAGAGAAGTGTTTGTTTGCCATGAAGCGAGTGTTTGCCAAAGAGAAAAGAGTGTTTTGGACGAGTGCTCAAGGGTGTTCATTAATAAGGTATGGATGGACGTAATTCAGGTAGGTGTGTTTGCATGTTGAGTGACATCAGCTGACGAAAATTTTTATGCACACCAGGTAAATAAGTGTAGGTATGTTATATGGGATGTAGATTTGGCTTACTGGTATGGCAATGAAATGTATTATTTTATCCAAATGAATGTATAAATGTATGTTTTTTACGGCTGTTATGAGCCTAAAAACAATATTGTGGGAAGGGATGGTTACTTTTCTGTTCCTGATTTAATGATTTTATTATATTTGAAAGTATTTATGTAGTTATTTGTGCATTATATTGAATAGCATCATTAAGGCCTGAAGGTGTGATGTCATCTTGCGAATGGCGCGTTTATAAATCAGTTTATTTGAACCTTTTTTCATCGTTGTTTGAATTTGAAGTGACTTGCATTGACTAGATGGCGGCGACAGGCTGACTGATTCTGTGACTAAGGGATGTGCGTTGACAAGCATTAATTATCACTTGTGTTGTGTTATGAATGTTTTAAATTATAGTTATTTATTTATATATACGGACACAGATTGTATTTATCCCCTGAGTTATGAATGTTGTATGTCACCATTAATCATTCCAGGCATTAATATATAAATTGACAGTTCACACGCAATGTTTGTTCAACACACACACACACACACACACACACACACACACACACACACACACACACACACACACACACACACACACACACACACACATGTCTAACAGATCCATTGTGCATCCCAGTCATTAGTGTTAGTGAAAATAAATGACTCTGGTATTTGAGGTGTCTTGTTGATAGTCTGATTTACCAACTCTATCCACATAACTGTTTCGTCGTGGGTCTTCTACTTGTCATTTTATATAAAGTCTTTGATACTTTGAAAGAAAAAACTAAGTGGTATGATCGGTTATAAGTGACCCTTGGTAGCCATCACTTAACTTACTTATCGAGAGCATCAGCGGCTATAGTCGTATGCATTACTTCTTATCTAAATGCAGAAAACTTCCTATAAAATTGCGAAACCAAACCACGCAAAGTCTTATGAAACAACAGCAAGGAAACAGCACCGGGGAAGCGAGGCAGCTCACTAGTGTATTATCTATTACATTATTACCAGTATATCATCGCGCACCTGGAAGCATAGTGGCTTAAATTATTACCAAACTTGCTGGATTCATGATTGTGTATCGCATATTTTACGATTGGTTTGTAAGAATATATAAAAATGTGTGTAGTTGTAGCTTGCAGGTAATATAAGAACATGAAGTATGAAAAGTGTATAGTTATTAACCTTGTCTTGAGTATTCCGTCTGTCACTGATGATATGTCTTGTTTAATAAAGTAGTGTATGCGTCAGTGCAGATATGTGTGTGTGTGTGTGTGTGTGTGTGTGTGTGTGTGTGTGTGTGTGTGTGTGTGTGTGTGTGTGTGTGTGTGTGTGTGTGTGTGTGTGTGTGTGTGTGTGTGTGTGTGTGTTCTCCAGCCTCCCTGATGACATGGTTTTCCTACATGCTGTTATTCCCTTCATGGCTGTACAGGAATGCGTCAGACAGTTAAATACACGAAACGCTTGCCTGCAAAACACAGTCAGTCTCACACGCCAGTAAAACAACAACAAAAAAAGTGATATGTTGCAAAATATATAATTCTGTATATACGTACATCTTCCCTTGTTTTGTAAATGTCATACTGAATACAAATCATTTATTTTGGATTACTTTCTTTCCTACGGCGTTAATATTTTTTTTTCTCCCTGCAATGAAACGGAATTAGATATAGTCTATCTAAGTGTTTGTTTTGATGGAAGTGTTTCAGTGATGGTGTGAGGCGCGTCATCACTTGTTTTAACATTTGTTTATTTTCTCACATTTACACCTACAGACTCATAATCCTTGTGTGGATAATGTATGTTTGCTCTCACAGTCTCAGATCAGCCCCGCGTTTGATAGCGCCTCCCGCATCGATCATGAGCCGAGCTCAGCCAATCACAACGCCGCATTTCGTAGCGATGGCATCGATGTCATCGATATGCATCACTATGGTCTCAGAGCATGTGCCGAGGGGACTTGGACTGAGACTGGTAGTGTTTTTTGTTCTTGTTCTTGTTTTAGGGCTGCAAGGATCCCTTGGGGAACACTATGAGCCCTGTGTTTTTTGTTTACATTTTAGCCACAGATTCTTAGATTTCCACTGTCGGAGACGTTTAAGCTAAGTTTCTGATCTGTCAGAGACTGAGGTTCACCCAGGAACAATGTACTAAGGCCTTTTGAAGTTGTAGAATAAGTAATTAAGACAGTGAAGTCAATACATTCGTGTATATGATGAAGTAAGACAGTTTAATATCGCCATCTCGGTAATCAGGAATTGGTCCTACAACAGATGGTCAAGAAACGCCCTAAAATCTGACTATTGATAACACAACGCCTACTGTACTTAACTGTCTACATACAGACAGAGGCGATATAAAATGACAGACTTGATAGGGAAACACCTTAATTATATCTGACATGTAAGTAATAACCTCGGGAAAAGACAATAATGTTATCTCCATATTATTCCTCAACTACTTTCATTTAAAATTTTTACACAGTGCAGTCTCCCAAACATGTATGTACATAGTTTTCTACATACTTGTATTCATTGATGTATATGGGTTTGTGTCTTGAATGTTTGTTTATAATCTAAGAATAATCTATTGTATTGTACAAGTCAATAAATTTTCTTGGTTTTCTATCATGTTTACCTAAAAAGACATTACTTTTTAAGTAAATTACAACAATAATTTAATATGAATATTCAGAGGGTTTGGACACCTGAAAAGACTGGGTGAGTTGCCAAGAAGGATGTACAATGCTGGGATCATCTTCTGAGTCACGTAATCCTACTATTGCCACTTAGAAAACAATATGAAACATAGCTCATAAAAAAAAAAAAACTTTTTATTAATTGAAAAGTTAGAATCAAGAACGGATAAATTTTTATTTAGGTTAGGTTAGGTTATTTTCTTAAACAATTTCCTGTCGAGCAATTGATAGTTTGAGAAATTATTTCTTGAGCAATTTACTGTCGAGCAATTTACTTCGAGAAATTTACCTAGATTCAGGCTATAATATGACAATCAGGAAAAAAATATCAAAAGTAAAATGCCTAACTTTTGGGTAATTAAATAAAGAAAGCTTATATAACGGAACCTAACTGAGCCAAACCGTACCTAGCCAAACCTAATCTAACCATAACCTAACGTAACCTAACCGGTATTAATTTATATCATCAGAATCTCTAGAGAATTCAGAGCTGTACTTTTGCATTACCTGTTGCATTTTGATAAGATCTTATTCCAAATTCTGTCGCAAATTCTTAGTTTGTGAGATATTCATTATTTTCTGTGACATCTCTTTGAAAAGTAATAAGGAAAATAATCTAAAGTAAAATGCCTAACTTTTGGGTAATGAAATATAAAAAGCTTATATAACCGAGCCAAACTGTACCTAGCCAAACCTAATCTAACCACAACCTAATGTAACCTAACCAGTATTAATTTACATCATCAGAATGCTCTGAAAATTCAGAGCTGTACTTTTGCAATACCTGTTGCATTTTTATGTTTTCTTAATCCAAATTCTGTCGTAAATTCTTAGTTTGTGAGATATTCAATGTTTTCAGAGAGATCTCTTCGAAAAGTAAAGTTTAGTTTAGTTTTAACAAGGTTCTGATGTTTGTCAATGTAGGTTAGGGTTTTGGTTAATTTATGTTATGTTAGGTTAGGTTTAGGGAAAGATTCGTAAGACGACCCAGTCTTTTTTTGACAGCAATTTTTTCTGATAGATTTTGATGTGTTTTTAATTAATCTGATGTTTGTTATGCCAAGCAATTTTTTTTCCTCAAGGTAAAAATTGCCACAAAAAAGTCAGATTAATTCGAAACCATCAAAATCAATAGGAGAAAAAAAAATTTCAGTAAACCTAAGCAAACCGAATTAAAACTAATCTAACCCAAGCAAATCTAAGTAAGACTAACCTAACTAAATCTAACCTTCTTTAACCAAATCAGGTAAAGATTCGTAAGATGACCCACTCGATATCTCGTTATCTTTATAATGCACTGCAAATTCAACCTCAGATACTTGCTCAGATAGGTTAGGTTAGGTTTGATTATGTTTGCTTAGGTTAGGTTGGTTAATTAGGTTTGCTTAAGGTTACTGAAAATATTTTTTTTCTTATTGACTTTGATGGTTTGAATTAATTTCACTTTTTTGTGACAATTTTTACCTTTGGGAAAAAATGCATTGCATAACAAACAACATATTTATTCAAAACACATAAAAATCTATCAGGACTGGTTTGTCTTCAAAAGACTTTACCTAGGTTAATTTAGAAGCTATCAAATGTTCTCTATGAGCAAGAGTAGGGAGTTGGACGAATTGCAGACATTTTATTTCGTATACAGACTCCATAATGGTGAAGATGTAAAATTATACCCCATAACCTAACATAACATAACCGCCTGAAACCTTTACAGACGTGTTGAGTACACTAGATGTATAGTATGTACGACTTCATATTTATATCGATATCGTCGAAGCAGTAGTTATGCAGAAATAACAAACTATTTACTGACAATCATTGTATTTTGTCTTCTCCCAAAAAACCCGCATTCCCACAGGTCCCCAGAATTGTTGGGGGTTGATGAGGATGTTTTATTAGATATGCATTTGCGACGAAAATCAATGTCAAAATCGTTCGAAATGGATCATTTTTTATACGAAAAGTGTGTTATTTACATCCAAGTGCATTGGGAGAGCTAAAAATTTACCAGCCACACAATCACCTACGCTATATCACTACTCTCACAAGAGTTTACGGCTTCTTTTATATCCTCACATCTTCTTGCCACCTAAATACTGTGTTTACTGCGGCTATAATTGCTCCAGACTCTATTATATGTTAATCAACAAGTTTTTTCTACGGCGATAAAGGTGCCCATGAAGAGGGTGCGCCGCCATGTTGGCTCAATCAGCTGATTATCTCAACACTAAAAAAAAGAAAACACATAGCGACGTCGCTATGTGTCCAATATCGTTCGGTGGGCAAATTCTTCACCCCCCCACCTCGCTGAACGCGGCCCAGGTATTTCAATGCTCTCTCTTTTTTTTCTTCTCTCTCTCTCTCTCTCTCTCTCTCTCTCTCTCTCTCTCTCTCTCTCTCTCTCTCTCTCTCTCTCTCTCTCTCTCTCTCTCTCTCTCTCTCTCTCTCGCTCTCTCTCTTGCTCTCGCTTTCACTCTCCTTATATCTGAACTTGTGGCGTTTCAAATTACTGCGAATTTTATGAAAAATCTTCCACTTTTATTTTCAATGTGGGCCTCTAAAGTGTAATTACCTGGGACTCTAGAGGAAAAAAAATATCAATCACCAACAATAATCCGGTTAATCTGACCAGCATGATGGAACTATATTTCATCAAGTATTTTGTTCTGCTCTCAGCGAACCAATTTGCCAATGTCACTCAAACGTGTGGAAAATGTCAAAAGGTGAGGCGGGAGAGGCAGTGTGTGTGTGTGTGTGTGTGTGTGTGTGTGTGTGTGTGTGTGTGTGTGTGTGTGTGTGTGTGTGTGTGTGTGTGTGTGTGTGTGTGTTAGCGGGGGTGTTTACGTGAACTGGTTGGACGTAACTGTGAGGAAACGAAGCAGCCTCTCCCTTCCCCTTCCCCCTTCCCCTCTCTCTACCCCATGCCCCTTCCCCCTTATCCCTTCCCCCTTCTCCTTTCCTCCTTCCCCCTCCCACGCCCTGTCATCCATCCTCCCCGTACTTGGATGATGGATGCCTGGCTGACGGCGTAGTAGTGGTGGTGATGGTGGTGGTGGTGGTGGTGGTGGTGGTGTAATATTTTTGATTCATCAGTATTATTATCTTGTTGGTATTCTTGTGAGAGTAGAGTGTGTGACTATTGTTCTGGGAATCTTTATCTCTCTCTCTCTCTCTCTCTCTCTCTCTATCTATCTATCTCTATCTCTATCTATCTATCTATATCTCTATCTCTATCTATCTATCTATCTCTGTCTCTCTCACACACACATGCACACACAAAAAAAATTCACAGTACACATTCATCACTTGTCATATTCTGATGGACAACAATTAACTGATGAATGACAGTCGACCTTGAAATCTTTAAATTCAGCCTCGGATGATCAGGATAGCAATGTGTGTAAACAATCACGTCGTGTTTGTTTGGCTTATTTCACAAACACACTGTGAGATCAGGTGATGCAGCGACTCAGGTGAAACTCAGGTGAAACGAGCAGCAGGTGACGTGAGGGGAGTCATGTCGAGGCTTAAAGTGGACGAGCATGTCACGTGCAAGGGTGGCGCATCAAGGTCACGCCGCGTCTTGAGGGAGGTTTTCAAGGTTCGAGGGTAATGATAAACAGGAACTAAAGTAATGGAAGGGATGGAGGTGGTATTACTTTTATTATTTGTCCATATTTGTTTGATTGTGTTTCCCTACGTATATACACACACATACACACACCCACACCTACACACACACACACACACACACACACACACACACACACACACACACATACAAACACACACACACACACACACACACACACACACACACACACACACACACACACACACACACACACACACACACACACACACACACACACACACACACGAGGGGCTTCTTGTAGGTAAATTGTTAAGGGAAACTTTAACTTCACGCCGTTGCTCGTTCCTAAGTCCGATCCGCAGAAACTTTTCCCATTTTCCGGACAAATTCGAGTCGTTTCGTAGAACTGCTGAGGCGAAACTATACGAAATGGCAAGGGTGAGTCTCTCCAGCGTATGATCTGTCAGTAGGCTTGCACCCATTTTGGTAACCTCGCACTCACTCCCTGGGCAACTTTTTAATTTGATACCCCCAGGGAGTGAGGATCTTGGGTCTGAGGAGGACAAGGAGGAGGAAAACTATCCACGCTATCAGTGGCATGTTTTAGTGGGTGGCTGTGAGGTCGAGATAACGTGGTGCAATTTATAAACTTTCCGTGTCTGTTAAGTGTTTTAAACTCTGCTGTGTTGAGTGATGTGGACTGGTGATGGTGGTGATGGTGGTGATGGTGGTGATGGTGGTGATGGTGGTGGTGATAGCAGGGTACAAGACAGGCAGCAGTTAGTCATGTGTTGATGTTGTTGCGTCACCTCGTCAGAACTAAGTATTAATGGTCGTGAATTGCATGTTGGCTGTTGGTGAAGTCATGTCGCCTCAACTTTTTTAACGCTATGCATCAGCGGCCCGAACGTTGTCTGTCTGTCTGTCTGTCTGTCTGTCGATGTTTGAAGTTATCTGTGTCTCAATAATGCACTGATTAACCCAACTCATAGGCATTCTTTTTTTTTTAATGTATTTTGTCATTATAATTTCATGGCGTGACACACTTTGCATTGTGTTTGTTATGTAGTGTTCACTCTTACACACACACACACACACACACACACACACACACACACACACACACACACACACACACACACACACACACACACACACACACACACACACACACACACACACACACACACACACACACACACACACACACACACACACACACACACACACACACACACACACACACACACACACACACACACACACACACACACACACACACACACACACACACACACACGTATGTTTAATTAAGCTATGAATTAGTCTTACGTAATCGTAACGTAATTGTTATGAAAATTTTATGGCGAAATTCCTTTCTCTCTCTCTCTCTCTCTCTCTCTCTCTCTCTCTCTCTCTCTCTCTCTCTCTCTCTCTCTCTCTCTCTCTCTCTCTCTCTCTCTCTCTCTCTCTCTCTCTCTCTCTCTCTCTCTCTCTCTCTCCTCTCTCTCTCTCTCTCTCTCTCTCTCTCTCTCTCTCTCCCCCCCCCTCCCCCGCCCCCAGCTGCATCCTAACACTGTCTTTTTCCTACACGTGAAGCACCACAGCATCACCAGGTAGTCTCACCAGGTACAGGTGTGCGGCACATAGGTAATTTTTTCCCGTATACTGTATCATGACTTATTCTAAAGCTATTGCGTCTTTTTGTAATATGTAGTAAGTGATCAAAACTTTTTCCGATCAAAGTTACCTTTATATAGTGAATCCTTAGCAGGTGGTTTTAAAGTACCGTGTTTTTCCCTCATTATGACTACCCACAAAGGAGTATTAATTCCTGGCTCAGTGTTAATACTTGGATGGTGTTTATGCTGGTTTGTGGGAGGCAGGTACTCCCCCGGCGGTGCTTGGAGGGAGATTGGACGTGCTGTGTCGTGAGAGGATCCTCATGAATGTGTGCGTATGTGTGTCGGTGTAGAGATTGTGTGCAAAGTAATATAGTTCCTTCTTTGTAATATCTTGATTTTCTCTACTTGAAGTCATTTCCAGATGGCATGTGAGGGGAGGGTGAATAATGCATCAATTATAATTCTTATCTCTGGATTTTTTCTTCTCAGGAGAAAATTAAATTGTGTGAAAATTAATGCCCCTCTGAGAACAGAAAAATGACACGCGGCTCAGGTTGTGTTTCGGGAGAAGGAAGAAAGGGGAGAGATTTCAATTAACTTAAAGGGGGAAAAGCAACTTTTTTCCCTTTATTCCCATGTCCTTGTAAACTATTTTGACAACTTATATTTATTAAAAAACATGTATATTTGGACGATTAATTTTAGTATTTTGTCATTTTTTAAAGAAAAATAAATAAAAACAACTTGTGGTTTGTCTTAAAGTCTGCAATGACAAGAACATTAATCATCCTGTGCTTAATCTATCATGCATTTGGTGCCTTACGTCCCAATTTGTTACTCATATGTTGTGCAACAAAGTTTTCCTCCTCAGTGGAAACATTTGATCCTTCAAGGAAAACGCCAGAGTTAGTGAAACAATTAGACATGGACCTTCTCGTAATGAAACTTAAATGATC
Source organism: Cancer borealis (assembly GCA_036785275.1). Lineage (NCBI taxonomy): Eukaryota > Metazoa > Arthropoda > Malacostraca > Decapoda > Cancridae > Cancer > Cancer borealis. Next base: position 7,917 of record JAXIVD010008328.1, on the reverse strand, counting down.
CAACTAAGGAAAAAATGTGTAATTCTTCTCTTCCTCCCTCATTAACAGTTAATGGCGAAAAATTATCCTCAGCATCAGGTCTCCCCTCGTAGGCCGCCTCCCTCCCACACTCCCAGTATTTCCGTGTTTTGCTGTTCCCTCCATCTCCGACCCACGGTGCTCAGCGGCCTGGGAACTCGAGGGAAATCAGTGGGTGCCTCTGGACGGCGTCTGGTGTGGCTGAGTGCCTCCGGAACCTCCACCAGGGTCCTATTTCCCTCTGCCCCACCTCCCCTTTCCTTCCCCCTCCAACCACCCACCTCTACTCCTTCCCCTTTCAGAAATGCTCCTCCTCCTACCTCCTGTTCCCTTCACTCCTCCCTTCCGTACGCCTACCGCTACTTAAACAGCCACTTCTGTGTCCCCCGCCATGCTCCCTCTTGCCTCTCCCTCCCTCAGGGTTGAGATTACCGTGCACTCATCACTCCTTTCTCTGGAGGAGTTTTTGTTACCACTGTAAATTGTGAAAGTGGAAGGTTGATCATGTGTTTGCAGCCAAGATACCAAGAGTCATGTCAGGATACCAAGAGTCATGTCAGGATACCAAGAGTCATGTCAGGATATCAAGAGTCATGTCAGAATACCAAGAGTCATGTCAGGATACCAAGAGTCATGTCAGGATACCAAGAGTCATGTCAGGATACCAAGAGTCATGTCAGGATACCAAGAGTCATGTCAGGATACCAAGAGTCATGTCAGGATACCAAGAGTCATGTCAGGATACCAAGAGTCATGTCAGGATATCAAGAATCATGTCAGAATACCAAGAGTCATGTCAGAATACCAAGAGTCATGTCAGGATACCAAGAGTCATGTCAGGATAGCAAGAGTCATGTCAGGATACCAAGAGTCATGTCAGGATACCAAGAGTCATGTCAGGATACCAAGAGTCATGTCAGGATACCAAGAGTCATGTCAGGATACCAAGAGTCATGTCAGGATACCAAGAGTCATGTCAGGATACCAAGAGTCATGTCAGAATACCAAGAGTCATGTCAGGATACCAAGAGTCATGTCAGGATATCAAGTCATGTCAGGATAGCAAGAGTCATGTCAGGATACCAAGAGTCATGTTAGGATACCAAGAGTCATGTCAGGATACCTAGAGTCATGTCAGAATATCAAGAGTCATGTCAGGATATCAAGAGTCATGTCAGGATAGCAAGAGTCATGTCAGAATACCAAGAGTCATATCAGGATACCAAGAGTCATGTCAGGATACCAAGAATCATGTCAGGATACCAAGAGTCATGTCAGAATACCAAGAGTCATGTCAGGATACCAAGAGTCATGTCAGGATATCAAGTCATGTCAGGATAGCAAGAGTCATGTCAGGATACCAAGAGTCATGTCAGGATACCAAGAGTCATGTCAGAATATCAAGAGTCATGTCAGGATATCAAGAGTCATGTCAGGATATCAAGAGTCATGTCAGGATACCTAGAGTCATGTTAGAATATCAAGAGTCATGTCAGGATACCAAGAGTCATGTCAGGATACCAAGAGTCATGTCAGGATACCAAGAGTCATGTCAGGATACCTAGAGTCATGTCAGAATATCAAGAGTCATGTCAGGATACCAAGAGTCATGTCAGGATACCAAGAGTCATGTCAGAATACCAAGAGTCATGTCAGGATACCAAGAGTCATGTCAGGATACCTAGAGTCATGTCAGAATATCAAGAGTCATGTCAGGATACCAAGAGTCATGTCAGGATACCAAGAGTCATGTCAGAATACCAAGAGTCATGTCAGGATACCTAGAGTCATGTCAGAATATCAAGAGTCATGTCAGGATACCAAGAGTCATGTCAGGATACCAAGAGTCATGTAAGGATACCAAGAGTCATGTCAGGATACCAAGAGTCATGTCAGGATACCAAGAGTCATGTCAGAATACCAAGAGTCATGTCAGGATACCAAGAGTCATGTCAGGATATCAAGTCATGTCAGGATAGCAAGAGTCATGTCAGGATACCAAGAGTCATGTTAGGATACCAAGAGTCATGTCAGGATACCAAGAGTCATATCAGGATACCAAGAGTCATGTCAGGATATCAAGAGTCATGTCAGGATATCAAGAGTCATGTCAGGATATCAAGAGTCATGTCAGGATACCTAGAGTCATGTCAGAATATCAAGAGTCATATCAGGATATCAAGAGTCATGTCAGGATATGTATATTTAAAGATGTTTTTATTTGTATATTTAGAGAGAGAGAGAGAGAGAGAGAGAGAGAGAGAGAGAGAGAGAGAGAGAGAGAGAGAGAGAGAGAGAGAGAGAGAGAGAGAGAGAGAGAGAGAGAGAGAGAGAGAGAGAATACCTTGCTTTAATGACCTGTTGTGGTGTTACATGATGTTGGACCAGTGTTGTGTGGTAATATAATAAGGTATTGACGTGCCTTCCACCCGCTTTAACAGCATCGTGTCTCACTGCGGGAGGAATTAATACACTCACAAGTATCAGTTGTTGTTATAAATAGAATGATAGAGAAAGAAACGAACACAATAAAACGTGTAGGAGGAGGTAGCTATGTTGGGTGAGTGAAAGTGGTACGTGTTCGTAAGGCCGAAAAGGCTTCTGTCACATAAGTACGTGTCATTTTAGTACGTGAAATGTCACATAAGTACGTGCCATTTTAGTACGTGAAATGTCGATGTAAATTTGGTACGTGCCACGTACTCAACCTAACCTAACCTAACCTAGGAGACTTAGTACGTGAAATCACGTACTTAAGTGACCGTGCTTATGAAACAGTGAATCACGAACTTAAATGACATGTGACTACGTACGTTTGAAACACGTACCAAAGTCCCCCTCCCGCTATGTTTAGTATATTGTTTTGTTTTTTTACTATTAGACGTCTGTCCTACAGCCGTTGTAACATGGTAACATCATACATACATACAGACATACATACACACACACAACACACACAAAAGGACAACAACAGACAGTGTATTTGTGTTAGGAGACCTCATCAACCTGTGTATGAATGTATGTATGTATGTAGCACCATAGTATATATTTTTAATGTTTATTTACTATTGTAATAACGTACATTATTTCATTGAATAAGTAACATGTATATATTATTATTGTAACAATTACCGTCCCCATGATAGTTATACTTCAGTGCTGATACACACACACACACACACACACACACACACACACACACACACACACACACACACACACACACACACACACACACACACACACACACACACACACACACACACACACACACACACACACACACACACACACACACACACACACATACATAGTGCCTACAATTCTGTGTCCCATTGCTATCAGTAAATAAGTTCTGGAGATCTTTGCACTAGCTCCGCATGAACAAACAGACTACCTCGGCAGCTGTATGGGTGTATATTACATTCACCTTATACTACTTATAATTATTGAGGTGGTTAGGGCATAAAAACACGGTAGTAGAGTTCTTCCCTAACCAGCGTGGCGTGCTTCCCCTCCTGGTCTCGCGCCATGTGCCGTGACCTGTGATGCCGAGGCTTGACATCACCTCTGTGGGTAGAAAGTGAGGTTCGTTTATATGCATTACGATATCCTGCCTCTGGAATATTATTTTGTCAAGTTCTGTGTCGGTTAGTTCCTCCGTAATTGAGCTTATGAATACTCTGAATACCAAATGAGAGTCCAGGTCGGGTAAAATAATTCAATAATACGATGTCATAAGCTGCTGAGCGGAGTTAGTGTATAGTAGAAGGGAAGAGCAGGGAAGAGCGCCGCCCCTACCAATGGCGATGTTTTATTTATCACACACACCAACTATATCAAGACCAACTCAATGCCAAATCAAGGTTTATTAAGAGTCCTGCGTCATATTTATCCATATGTTTATCTTCCCTTTTTATGTTACTGTTTATTCATGTTTTAGTGAGTGTGGTGTTACTTTCTGGAATGTAAAGTTCAGGAAGGCGTTTTGTGTGTGTGTGTGTGTGTGTGTGTGTGTGTGTGTGTGTGTGTGTGTGTGTGTGTGTGTGTGTGTGTGTGTGTGTGTGTGTGTGTGTGTGTGTGTGTGTGTGTGTGTGTGTGTGTGTGTGTGTGTGTGTGTGTGTGTGTGTGTGTGTGTGTGTGTGTGTGTGTGTGTGTGTGTGTGTGTGTGTGTGTGTGTGTGTGTGTGTGTGTGTGTGTGTCTCCAAGGCTCCAGAATAGCTATTGACACAAACACTTCTTTAACTTAAATGACCTTCCTCGGCATAAAATGTGAAGTGTTTACTTTACTCGTACTTGTAAGTTTGCTCAAGGTGAACTGCGTCCTTCCCTCCAGTATGTGTATCCAGCCTGGACTTACTTTCTTACCGCACTATTTTATTGTACTTACATAAGGGTATTTACGCGTCTGAGTTTAGCCATAAATATAAATGCACATTCCATTCTCCTAAGCAAGCGTTGTCGTGGAGAAAAATTATGTGGCCGTATATACACGGAAACGCAGAGCAGCGCACCTAAAGGGATTGTCAGGGTGATATATACTGAGTCTCCCACACTTCCGCAGACCAATAATCGAAACTCTCTCTTCCCGGCAGGTATGTACGAGTGTGACGGCGTCCTGGGGCGCTGCAGCAACTGAGGTAAACAACAGCTGGAGACGAGTCCTGAACCCTCCAGCCCTCTCTGGAACGAAGGCAAAGGCTTGATATAGAGAATGCATGAGTATAAAGGTTCATTATGGGAAAGAGAAAGAGAAAGGGAGAGAGCGAAAGAGAATGAGAGAGTGAGAGAGGAAAAGAAAACTAGCTTCGTCGCCAGACCTTATGAACTCTAAGACGTAACCTGTTATACTTCATGGATGAGGTAGCTCTTTCACTCCTCGTTTTACTTACGGTGGGAATGAGATGGGCGGAGCGTGTGCGTGCCTGGTGCCCTGCCTGCCTGCTTACCTGTGTGTGGAAGCTGCATCACCCACACACACACATACACACACACACACACATACACACACACACACACACACACACACACACACACACACACACACACACACACACACACACACACACACACACACACACACACACACACACACATTACCTGCCCTTGTTGTCGCCCCTTGATGGCCTCTCCTACCTGTGTCCACTACCACCCGCCATCCCGCACACCGCTCTCACCACCCTTAATAGAATTCTTATTTCCCTTCCCTTTTCCTTTCTTTCCTTTCCTTTCCTTCCTTCCTTTCTTGCTTGTTCTCCATCTTTATGTCTGTCTGTTTGTCTTTGTGTTTGTTTGTTTGTTTGTTTGTGTTTGTAAGTGTGTTTGTCTGTACTGTATTTGTCTGGTATCTTTTTCCTCATTCCTTCTTGTACATTTTTCTCTTTTTAACGTTTGCATCC
>JAXIVD010008327.1:0-10000 GCA_036785275.1 Cancer borealis | reverse complement strand
TAATATGCAGTGAAGAAAAACATGGAAATAACACAAAAGGATATAGTTAGAAGAGATTAGATACAAGTAATGATAGAGATTAAAAAAAAAAGGACATGGTTGGATACATAAGTTAACAAAGTCCCCCATCCCCCATCACCCGTATCCTTTACCCCTGCCACAGCCTTGATCCAGCGGGCTATATCTCAGAGTGGCACGGCGTACAGTCCCCAAGCCATCGTCACCAAGCCTCGTGGGTTTGCCTTCAAGCTGGCTATTAACTTAGGCTGCTCCACCACTAACTCCAAGGATCTCATGAGCTGCTTACGTTCCCTACCAGCGAGTACCATCAACAATCAGATACCATCACTCTTCGTAAGTATTGAATTATATTGTTGTTTTTAAATCATTCCATCTTTCAGTTCTTGGTTATTTTTCATTTCTGCTCATCTTTTTGGGTTCCCTTCTCTCCCTGCCAATTACTCTCCTTTCCCATAGTTCCCTCTTCATCTTAAATGTGTTGTTATAGTTTAAATGCATAGTATATACGGTAAGTTAAGGTAAACATTGGGTTCTATTTGATACATTCACAAAAAAATAACTCTCTATCTTGTCCTTTCATCTTATTTTCGGGCACTATAATTTTTTCTTGCATCATAGTCACTACATATCGCCACAGTATTTTAACATTTTGATTTGTACTCACCATAAAATTCAAGATGAAGAAATGGTGAAGAAATGAAGCGAAATATTCACGTTAACACTAAGAGCAAGTCACTCCCACCACCATTTCTCGAACTGTCGATTGCCAAGCATTAACCGTTGACTTCATATCAATTGTATACATAATTTTATTTAATGTAATTTTTCATATCATATTTTTATTACATTATTCATAAATACTAGTTTATTATCATTGCAAAGCAGCTTATTTCTAGTTAATGATTGGTCGAGCGTTGAACCATTGACATGATGTAAATCATATATAGCCTATTATTTCATATAATTCTAAGATAAGCTTCATTATAATATTTATCAATACATCATAATCATCACAAGGCAGCTTTTTTGATAATTGTATATAGCCTATTATTCTGTTATTCATTTTATAATTCTAAGTATAATATTTATAAATATATCATATCATCACAACGCAGCTTCTAATTGATGATACATTACGAAGGTGACCAAATATAATACTAAAGTCGTAAAGATTAGTTGACCATCCACTTGTGGAATTTATATTATTTTAACTACAAATTTTATGTAATTCGAGACGAAACGTAAAGGAAAACTGTCAAAGGATGGGTCGGCATTCCTTTAGCTTTCCATGAATCAAAAATATTGGCAGTGAGTTAATAGGTGGAGGCACAGGTCAGCAACCTTCCACCAGGAGTAACGTGTTTACAGGAGTGGGACGAGGAGCCTCTGCCCTTCGGTCCCGTGGTGGACGCCTGGAGAGGAGATGACGCCTTCCTGCCCGACGAGCCACACCATCTCATTCGCCACGGCAAGTTCCTGCAGATCCCTTGGATGGTGGGCACTAACAGGAATGACGGTGCCTTCAGGGTGCAAGGTAGGGCCTCTTTCACTGGTTCTATACAAATGACTTGAGTGTTTAACTAAAAGAATCTCTTCAGCATGATGTGAGGAAAAGTATTACAGACCATGAATTGTAAGTGTTGTGTTGTGGGATTCCCTCAGATCATGTAAAACAAAGGATCGGTTCCTTTACATTGATGCGGTCAACTAATAGCCAGATCCTACCGCCCTCGCTTATCTGTGACCTCCAACAGACATCCTTAAGGACCCCAGCCTGACAGCAAACCTCAACAAACACTGGGAAAAGTACGGACCCCTTCTGCTGGACTTGAGAGACACCTCCTGCAAGGACACAGTCGACATGGCACACAAAATCCGCAATTACTACCTCGGAAAGAAGAAATTTGGCGAGCAATCGTCCACTGAATTTGTAGAGGTGAGTCTGATGGTCCATCAACTCAAGATCCTCGCTTGACGGGAGACGGCCGTGCTGATACCATTATTGTGTAGCCCCTCGTTGTTCTAATGGACCGTGTCTTTGCTGCAGATGATGACAGACCGCTTCTTCCTATATCCTGCTAGTCACGCGACCAATGACCACTGTTATTACCTAAAGGGAGAATACTGCTACAGGTATGAGATGGCCTACAGCGGTCGAAAGTCATTCCTTCACCTCCTGCATCAAGAATCTCCGCAAGAAGCTGCTTCCTCGCTGTTCGGTGAGTCGTATGGCCCCTGTGTTGTCATGCTTTATTTTTGACGGGGCAGTGTTGCTTCTTCTACAAGGCTCCTGAATTTTTAGTTTTTCATCATTGTTTTCCAAAGTTAAATACATTTGCTATTTAAGAGATTTCTTCTAAGATCCCCTTTGTTTCTTATGATTGGGTTTTAAGATACTGAACAATTACTAAATATTATAATGTTTACTCCTGACACTCCATCTAAACGTTGGCTGTTCGTACACACTAAGGAAAGAAATAATGTACTCGTAAAGTTATGGTTGCTGAAGGTTGTGGGACATTATACAATGTTATCAAATTCTTATTTAATGTAAGTACATGTTAACTTCAATTTAATTGTTCTTATGATAGGTTACCTTCATTTTAGAAGTGATGTAACATGCAACCTATAATGATCAAGTCTTCATTACACAGGGCGTCTTGATTAAATGTTTAATAATATTATGTTCCCCCTCACCACAACCTCCAGGAATGGGTCCCTCAAATCCACGGTTCCAGAACACACGTGATGCTCATGGATGGGGTGTCAGCTTTCTGGACGAGCTACTTTTTCTTTTTCCGTCCAATAAGCTGGACTTTGTCTACAAACAAACTTTCAAATCGGACTCTGCGTCCCGCGTATCAACACACATGATCCTGTTGTGGACCAACTTTATCAAGGGCGGGTATGTGTGTGTGTGTGTGTGTGTGTGTGTGTGTGTGTGTGTGTGTGTGTGTGTGTGTGTGTGTGTGTGTGTGTGTGTGTGTGTGTGTGTGTGTGTGTGTGTCATTCACTATGGTCTTGCGGATCACGTACTGGACTCGTGATCGCCAGCCATTACCCTTCCGGAGAGAGCTTGCAGCCCATTATGGCACGATCTAAGGGTAAGGCTGTGAACTTTCACACACCAAATACACCATGAGAGAGAGGAGGAAAATATCACAAGATAATTCAATACACAACATTCAAAAAGTTCACCATCAAAACAAAAAAACTGGCAAGCATTTGTTTCAGTTATTTTTTTTATAACCAACTAACTTTTTCCTTTTGATAATTAATGATTATGTTATATTTCATCATTATTTCCTTACTTGAACTCATTCATGTTTCTATCACAGCGACCCGACCCCCACAATGAACGGATGGCCGGAAGACATATCTCCGTGGGGTACGTGGTGGGAGCCGTACATTCGCGGTTCATTCTACTACATGCAAATTGATCCCGAGATGGAAACCCTCGACCAGCCTCTCAGAGAGAAGCAAATGACCTTCTGGAGTGATCTACCGCTCTTTGAGAACCGTGATCACAATGTTATCCGTGATGAATTATGACGCCCTTCAATTCCTGCCTCCGGTTCCTTTTTCAATCCCTTAGTGTTTCTTCTCCCTTATGGAAATATGTACAGAAAAATCAAGTAAAAGAACAGTACGGCTCAGTAGTGTTTCACTTCTTCTGTTCAAAGCTGCGAGAGTCGCTGAGAAAGGAAAGATTGTAAAAATACCTTTTCATGAGTATTCATGACTTTTAAGTAATATTAAATGGACTAGAATCTCATTGGTTAGCTTCTTCGAGTGCATCAATTATCTATGTGATGAATGATGATGATGAAAATAAAAACCTTGTTATTTTCAGAATCTTTTTTTATCATCATTCGTGGAGATGCCAAACAAACACTTACGATTCGGGTTGAAATTGTGCAAATGTGAATAAATATGCAATAAATACATAAAATAAATAAAAATACATGTATATATATGATTTATAACGTAGTTTTTAGCAGTACCATTAAAGTAACTAACTGTACTACATTAATTGAGTAATGACTAAGTGATGAACATTAACTAACTCCCCGATCAAGTTAACAGTCAAACAACCTCATGAATCATAAGTCCAAGAATCAGTCGCACTTGTGAGTCGCCATTCCTTGTTGTGAGTCAGTCCCAGTTGAGAGTCATGAGTCAGTGTCAGTTGTCAGTTGAGTTAATTACAGTAGTTGAGTAGCCAATCATTACCATGTGTAACCGGTTAGTTGTGAGTCACCAGTCAGTATGAGTTGAAAGCAAGGAGTGAGTGATGAATAATAAGTCATCATTTAGTACCCGAGGCTCTGAGTTAATTGTCAATTGTTGTTAAATACCAGTAAAATGAGTCATAAGTAAATCAATATTAGTCAATAGTTGATACGTAGTTTAGTCATCTTCAAACAAAAGGTCGTAAGTGTATAGTCAGTGCATAGTTATAAGTCATCAGTCATTACTTAGCTGCAATATTCACTCTTGAGCCAACAGTTAGCAGATGACCAGTCAATACTTAAACAATCAACAGTCAAAAGTAAGCTGCAAGTCACTAACCAATACTTAATTTTCAGTCATAAGTCAGTACCTAGTTTCGAGTCACCAGTCATAATTAATTCGTAATCGATGGCCAGTAATAAGAAACAAGTCACCAGCCAATGATCAGTTGTAAGTCATTAATTATTATAGAGTTTCACGACTAGTTCCAAGGCGTCAGTCAGAATCTGTTACGAATTAACCAACAGTGTGTGTGTGTGTGTGTGTGTGTGTGTGTGTGTGTGTGTGTGTGTGTGTGTGTGTGTGTGTGTGTGTGTGTGTGTGTCTGTCTGTCTGTCTGTCTGTCTGTCTGTCTGTCTGTCTGTCTGTCTGTCTGTCTGTCTGTCTGTCTGTCTGTGTGTGTGTGTGTGTGTGTGTGTGTGTGTGTGTGTGTGTGCGTGCGTGGGTGGGTGGGTGGGTGGGTGGGTGGGTGGGTGGGTGGGTGGGTGGGTGGGTGGGTGGGTGGGTGGGTGGGTGGGTGGGTGGGTGGGTGGGTGGGTGGGTGGGTGGGTGGGTGGGTGGGTGTGTGTGTGTGTGTGTGTGTGTGTGTGTGTGTGTGTGTGTGTGTGTGTGTGTGTGTGTGTGTGTGTGTGTGTGTGTGTGTGTGTGTGTGTGTGTGTGAGCGCGCGCGCGCAGTCTGTAGTCAGTGTTTAGCTGTAAACTGTTACTAAGCATTAAATTGAGTCACTGGATAGTATTTGTCAGTAAGTCGATGGTCAGTAATCGGTTTGAGTCGTCAGGTTGTGTTTAATTGTTAGTCATCACTATTCATCTGAGAGTTCCAAGTCATCAATTAGTGTTTGGTTGTGAGTCATTCTTCAATCTTTAGTTATGAGTCAACAGTCAGTAATTGTAAGTCATCGGTCAGTCAACATAAGTTGCTAATTACCAGTTTACCTATTGCCACAGTCACTCGATCAGTCAGTTAATCAGGAAGGACAAACAAAAATTTCAATCAGTACATCAGAGATAAATAAATTCGTCAATTAATGAGAGGTAAGTTAATCAGTCTGTCAATTCATGAAGAGTAAGTCAGTCTGTCAGTCAATCAATCAGAGTTAAGTCAATCTGTCTGTCATTAAGTCAGAGGAACGCTATGTGCATTATTGTTAGTCAGTTCAGTCGTGAATAAATCAGTCATGAATGCAGCAGCCAGTGCCTAAAGTAGAAAAGTCGATTATTAAAAATGCAAAACTTTATGTAGTCAGTCAGGAAATAATCAGTCAGTCAGTCAGTCAGTCAAAGAGTCTGCAGGAAGGTAAGTCAGTTGAAACTCTTGGCAATGTCCTTAATTCTAGTGCGCATTTCAGTCAGTAGGTTATGGTGTGTATGTGTCATTTAGTTGTCATACGTAATGTCACCCTATGCTTAGAGGTCAGTCAGTCAGTCAGTCAGTCAGTAAGTCAGTAAGTCCTAAGGGTAAGTAGTAAATCAATCAATCAGCTATTCAGTCAATAAGTTATATGGTCAGTCAGGCAATCAGCCAGTCAGTAAGTAATGTGGTGAGTCAGTAAACGAGACAGTCAGTAAGCTATGAGGTCATCCCAACAGTTACTCCGGTCAGTCAATAAGTCACTATTGTAGTTGGTCAGTTTATCCATCAGTCAGCCACATAGCAGTCAATCAGCTAATGAGCCAATCAATCAGTCACTTGGTTGGTTCGTCAGTCAGTCAATCAGTCATTTAGTCACCAGCCAATCAATCAGTTTGTCAATTTCTGGTCGGTTGTTCAGTTGATTAGGTAGTCACTTTCTCATTCAGTCAGTTAGTCAGTCAATAAGTCAGTCAGAAAATTATGTAGCGAGCCAGTCAATTAATCAATCATTCAGTAAGTTATATGGCCAGTCAGTCAATGAGTCAGGCATTAAGTTATGTGATCAGTGAGTCAACCAATCAGTCAGTCAATAAGTCAGTCAGTATGTGGTCAATTAATCAGCCATTCAAAAATCAGTCAGCCAGTAAGTTATGTGGTCAGTCAGTGAGCCAGTCAGTTAGTCAGTCAGTTACTAAGTTATGTGCTTAGTCAAAGTCAATCAATCAGTCACTAGATTATTTGATAAGTCAGTCAGTAGATCAGTAAGTTATTTGATATGTAAGTCAATCAATCAGGCAATAAGTTACCTGATGAGTCAGTCAATAAGACAGTCATTCAGTCAGTCAGTAATCATTGTTGTCAGTCAGTCTGTCAATTAAACAGTCAGTAAGTTACCTGATGAGTCAGTCAATAAGACAGTCATTCAGTCAGTCAGTAATTAATGTTGTCAGTCAGTCAGTCAATCAATCAGTCAGCAAGTTACCTGATGAGTCAGTCAATAAGACAGTCATTCAGTCAGTCAGTAATCAATTTTGTCAGTCAGTTCACCATGAAGTCAGTAAGTTATGTGTTCAGTGAGTCAATCAGTCAGTCAGTACATTATATGGGGATACAATCATTTAGTCAGTAAGATATGTGGTCAATCAGTTAGTAAGATATATCGTCAGTCAGTGAGTCAGTCAGTCAGTGTACCAGGAAGTCAGTAAGTTATGTGGTCAGTCAGTCAATCAATCAATCAGCTATTCAGTCAATAAGTTATATGGTCAGTCAGGCAATCAGCCAGTCAGCAAGTAATGTGGTCAGTCAGTAAATGAGACAGTCAGTAAGTTATGAGGTCAGTCAGTGAATCAATCAGTAAGCTGAGTGGTCAATCAATTAATCAGCAGGTCAGTCATTCAGTCAATAAGTTAGTCAGTCAGTAAGCTATTTAGTCAGTCAATAAATCAGTTAATCAGTAAGTTTTTGGTCAGCCAGTCAGTCAATCAGTATGTCAGTAATTCAGGTAGTAATTCACTCATTTAGCTAATCAGTTAATTATTTGGTCAGTCAGTCAATTAATCACCCAGTCAATCAGTCAATCAGTAAGTTATGTAGTCAGTGAGTCAGTAATTTAGTGATTGAGTGATTGAGTAAGTCAGTGAGTCATGTGATCAATTAGTCAGTCAATATGTCAGTCAGGCAATCAAGCATTCAGTCAGTCAGTCAATCACTCATTCAGTCAGTCAGTCAATCACATAACAGTCAAATCACACAAGTACAGGTGCCTTGAATACATCAGGTCACTTTGAGTCACGTAATATCAGCGTCGTGTTTTGGGGTCACGAGGTCACAATTATTTAGTCGCAGGTCGAGTCACTGTCACAGTCAAGGAGTTATTCAAGTCACGTCACAAGAGCTCGTCAGTCACATCCTGATTGTCACACAAAGAACCGCTGGAAGTCATCAGTCACAGTCAACAGATTAGTCATACGTTACGTCACTACAAGTCACATTGCACAAACATGTCACGCACGAGTCTTGATTGAGTGAAGATCAGCCAGTCAGTCAGTCCTCTGGTGATGCACGCACGTTATAAGTCAGTCTGGGATATCAGTCAAAATGCACAACTCACACTCTTCAGTCTTATCATATCAGATCTTATAAGTGATCCACGAGTCATAATTCTCTCCATTACATTCCACACGTCAAATACTTTACGCTTGTGTCAGTTATCTAAGTTACGTGATCATGAGATACTTCGATGCGGCAGTTGGTCATCCCTACATTCTCCATTAACATAGTTTTGTCAAGATCACCTCATTTTTACCGGTGTGAGGGGACACGAGGAGTGACGTAGATTACATTTGTCAAGATCATCTCATTTTTACCGGTGTGAGGAAAGTGAAGAGCGACGTAGAATAGCTATATACATTGCCTACGAGTGCACGACCAATACCTGAGCAGTAGTGACCTATGGTAGTTAAGTAAGGTGAAAGGTTGTTCTGTTAGCCTTAAAGTAATGTTTTTTTTCAGCCTTACATACATATATACTGACTTGTATACATACATACATACATACATACACAAATAGACAAATAGATTGATAGATAAATAGATAAATATATAAATAATCACGTCATGAAAGGAGTAAATCATCTCATGGCGGCACACAACAACAACAACAACAACAACAGGAAAGCACAGTATATACACGACTATAAGTTACTGGAGATCAACTAGTTACTTGCAAATCGTCCTTACTTACTTACGAACAAGAATCATCCTGTTACTTAATTGGTAACGACGACGGCAGTGTTGACGATGGTGGTGATGGTGGTGGTAACAGGTGTTACAGCTCACGATCAACTGTTCTGGTGAGAGTGTTACGGCTGTTTAGTAACTCCGGGACACTACGTCGGTTTCCCGTTAGCAAAAAGTTGCGGGGTGAGGGCTGCTTCTCTTTCCTTCCCTTCCCCTCCATCTCCTCCTTCTCCTGGACAAAAATGCATTCAGTATATAGGATTATTCCACCTTACCTTCATTTTCCAGCTGCTATGTGTGTGTTGTGGTTGTAATTAACTTGTTTTTTTCCCCTCTCCCTTCACTTCCTTCCATTTTATCTTTATGTATTTTTGTTTTTAGCTTAAACTCTCTCTCTCTCTCTCTCTCTCTCTCTCTCTCTCTCTCTCTCTATATATATATATATATATATATATATATATATATATATATATATATATATATATATATATATATATATATATATATATATATACCTGCTGATCACTCTTCTTTAACGTCATCTTTCTTCCCTCTCTTCACCCAACCTTATACAAATAAATAATTTCTTTCCCTGCTTCCTCATTTTTTTCTATAAACCTCTCTACATAGTCTTCCCTTTCCCCGCCTACCATTATCTGTCGAGTACGGGACTTTGCGGCAGGGTCAAGGCTCCTCCTCCGGTTAGCGATGATGAAGGTGTCAAAGCCAACGGGGATGGGGCCGCTACGTTGAGGTCTGCAGACAGGCGAGTATATAGGAAAAGTGAAGGAATGAGTCAATAAGAGAGGAAGAGAGAAGGAAAAATGGAGTAATACAGAAGATAGCAGAAAACAGGGTGAAGGGGAGAGGAAGTAAGACGGTGATAGTATTGATAAGTAAATAGATGCGTGGACGAGGTAATGATTCATATAGCAGTACAAAACATCACGAGAACATTATAAGAAAAGTAGTACAATCATTTCTCATATATGGTATAGCAACTACCAACAGGAAATAATTAGGAAATAACTCTAGGAATTCTGAATACTTCAAAAAAATATCCAGGTTTAAGATATGAACAAGAACAAGAACAAGAGCAAAAAGAAAAAGAATAAATGAATGATAGATACAACTGAGGTTTAAATTACCTGAACTTCATGATGGTACGTTTGAGGGAGTAGTTGTAACCCGTCCAGGTGTACCAGTTAATACCGTCTGCAAAGGAGCGATGCGGTCCCCCAAGGTACCATCCGTTCAAATTAGAGTCGTGACAGTTTCCGTACCACCAAGCGCCCTAAGGTGAAAGGTCTTCGTAATGATGAGAGAGAGAGTGTGTGTGTGTGTGTGTGATGTGTGTGTGTGTGATGTGTGTGT
>JAXIVD010008326.1:5000-17817 GCA_036785275.1 Cancer borealis | reverse complement strand
GTGCATTTCTACTTAAAAGTTAATAATAATAATAATAATAATAATAATAATAACAATAATATAATAATATAATAATAATAATAGTGATAATATTAACAATAGTCATAAAGGTAACTAATAATACTACCAGATAACTATTTCTACCTTAATAAAAGGACAAACTAAGGAAATAATAATAATATATATAGCCATTAGTACTGATAACAATTTGAAAACAGAGAGCAAGCAAAAAGATACAAAACAATAACACACACAAAAAGAAAATAACAATCACATATATTTTTGGAAAACTTTCGGGAAGGAAAGAAGAAATATTTTGGAAAAACCGAATGCAAGTCAAAATATCGTGTACGTGTATGTGCATTGTCGTGTGCGTGTGTGCGTTCCGTGTGCGTGTGCGCGTGTGCAGCAAATCTTCTTAAAGTGCCCCGTTCTGCAACACTAAAACGCCAGGGCTTTCGTGTGCCAGAGGTCACAGTGAGTAGTGTGACCCCCTGACCCTTTCAAAAGTGACCTATACGTGTGTGCTGTGACCTGACCTGTGATGTAACGGAGTGTGACCTAAAGTGATCTCATTGGCGTGGGGTCACCAGGATTTGCGTGTGTGAGGTGTGACCCTATCTCTTAAGGACGCCCACGCAAGGACCCCTTCCCGCCCCTACCTCCAGGATACCCTCAGGAGTCCTACTGGTGATCCTTCTGCTGTAGGATTATCGCAGGACTTCATCACTAAGGCCCTTCCTTCCTTCCTTCCTTCCTCCTTGTATCATCTACTTATTCTTTTTATCATCATCTTTTTCTTGTTCCTATCCTATATATTGTTTTCATTTTCCTGCTACATTTTCTTACAATTTTTTCATAATCTTTTCTTCCTATTCTATTTTTTCTCTCATTTTCATCTACTACTTCTACTCAGCTTCTATTTTTCTTTTCTTTTCCCTTCTCTCTCTTTTCTTTCTTACTTTTTTTTTCTTCTCAAATTTCTTTCATAAATTTTTTTTCCTAGTTTTTTTTTTTTTTTTTTTTGTCTTATTGCAATTAGATCAACTTGTACTATTGTTTATATCCTCATTTTCTTTTAATTTACTCTCGTCTCTCTCTCTCTCTCTCTCTCTCTCTCTCTCTCTTCTCTCTCTCTCTCTCTCTCTCTCTCTCTCTCTCTCTCTCTCTCTCTCTCTCTCTCTCTCTCTCTCTCTCTTCTCTCTCTCTCTCTCTCTTCTCTCTCTCCAGTTACCTTTCGTTTTCACCTTTCCTCACTACTTCCCACCTCCTCGTCCTTCTCCTCCTCCTCCTCCTCCTCCTCCTCTCCTCCTCCACCTCCTCCTCCTCTGACACCACCACCACAACTACCTCCTACTCTACTTACTATACCTCCTCCTCCACCACCTCCTCCTCCTACCTCCTCCTCTCCCTCTTCTGACACCGCTACCACCACTACTACCTCTTACTCTATTTACTCCTCCTTCTCCTCCTCTCTACTCCTCCTCCTCCTCCTCCTCCCTCCTCGGTCAGGTGACACTCGTGGAGGTGCTGGAGGACGTCCTCGAGGTGTGGGATGCCCCTGGCGGCCTCCCAGCATCCCGCCGCCTCACTGGCTTCATGACGTGAGTACCTACCTGTGTGTGTGTGTGTGTGTGTGTGTGTGTGTGTGTGTGTGTGTGTGTGTGTGTGTGTGTGTGTGTGTGTGTGTGTGTGTATGTGTGTGTGGGTTGGTGTGAGTGGGAGAGATGTAGGGAAGCATGGAGAAAAAGAGAGAGAGAGAGAGAGAGAGAGAGAGAGAGAGAGAGAGAGAGAGAGAGAGAGAGAGAGAGAGAGAGAGAGAGAGAGAGAGAGAGAGAGAGAGAGAGAGAGAGAGAGAGAGAGAGAGAGAGAGAGAGAGAGAGAGAGAGAGAGAGAGAGAGAGAGAATGAGGAGACAACAAAATTAATAATCACGACGAAATGCGTGAAATACAGTAAAAAAAAAAAAAGTGAGGAAGATAATGAGAGAGAGATAGATAGATAAATGAATAAATAGATAGAAAAGAGAAAGGGAATAAAGAGTTAAATTATAAATAAAATAAATATGTTAAGAAAAAGGGAAAGGAAGGAAGGATGGAAGGAAGATAAATAAATAGAATGGAAGGAAATGATAAATAAGGGAGAGAGAGGAAGGGAGGAGGAAGAGAAAGGGAGATAAGGACTGAGGAAGAGAGGAGGAGGAGAAGGGAAAAGAGAGAAAGTTAAAGGTGAAAAAGTGAAAGGGAGATAAAGAGAGAAAGAGAGAAAGAGAGAAAGAGATGAAGAAAAAATAAAAATAAATAAAAGAGAGAAAAGTAAAAATATAGCAAGGAAAACTATATTAATTACCCAATAATGAGAAAATTACATGGAAAAATAGAGAAATAAAGAAAAAGAAAACAACAAAAGGGAGATAAGGAATAATAAAATAAATGGTAAACAGTAAATAAGAGATTAGAGAAGAGAAAGAGGAATAAATAGATAGATAGATAAGAGAGAGAGAGAGAGAGAGAGAGAGAGAGAGAGAGAGAAGAGAGAGAGAGAGAGAGAGAGAGAGAGAGAGAGAGAGAGAGAGAGAGAGAGAGAGAGAAGAAGAAAAAACGATTGAAAAGAATGTATGTAAGATAAGAGAGAGGGAAGGAAGGAAGGAAGGAAGGAAAGAAGGAAGAACGGAGGGAGAGAAGGAAGGATGGGAGGGAGGAAGGAAGGAAGGAAGGGAGGAAGGAAGGAAGGAAGGGAGGAGGGAGGAAGGAAGGAAGGAGGGAGGTAAGGAGGGATCTGGAGGTGAAAAGGAAAACCTGAGGGGCTTAAATGTCAACATCTTACACTAGGTCAGGGACGACGAACGTAAATAATAATAATAATAATAATAATAATAATAATAATAATAATAATAATAATAATAATAATAATAATAATAATAATAATGTATAAGGTAGGTGATAACTTATACTGAACGGCTACCTACTATGATAATCCCTTATAATCCTTTTAGTTACGTTTCTTCTTATGGCGAAATGTCGAGTTACGAGATAAAGGTGGACAGAATTATTATTATCATTATCATCATTATTGTATTTTTGTATTGTTGGATCGAAATATTAACTTTATTGACTTTGAATCACCTGAGAGAGAGAGAGAGAGAGAGAGAGAGAGAGAGAGAGAGAGAGAGAGAGAGAGAGAGAGAGAGAGAGAGAGAGAGAGAGAGAGAGAGGTCGAAGTTAGTCACGAGCTCCAAACTTTCAAGCGAGCATAAGCCTGATTGTGTGTCTATTTACTGATTCATTCATCATCGTGAGAGTCGTCTGCATCGTACCATTGACTTCCAAATTGAGGGGCTGTGAGGGGACGAGCCACCCTAAGCCCTGATATCATCCGGCTGCAGGTAACACGAACGCGAGAAGAAAAAAAGAAAGAAAGAAAGAAAAGACAGAAGGAAAGAATAAGACTCCATGCAAACTGAACACATATAAGAACTTTCACGTTTGAAGTAATAACAGAAATGGATGTTCATGTGGTCAGGTATTCGATGAGTACGATAGTTTTTGATGCAATGTAAGATATGATAGATAAGGAGTGGCGTACGATATCAGCCTTGCATGTGGTCGGTCAGTCTATCTCACAGAAAATTCTTATTAAGCTCACCACGTTGAGTTTCTAGCTTATATATACAGTCTCGAGTCCAGCCACAGAAACAATCACCATTATCTAGTCCGGCGAGCAATTTAAAAGGCAAATTTCAATAATATAACAGCGTGTAACTGATTATAAAAAAATATTTCGTTCCAGCTTATCATACGATGGCTGTACTGACAAGCCACTTACATATGTTCTATAACACATGGAATAATCTGTTTAACTATCAGTAGAAGCAATGTTTTCCTTCCCCCTCAGTGAATACAGAGCCACGGCAGAGCACACCCTCCCTCCTCGGAAGTTGGGTTGGTACTGGCGTTGGCGGGGAGTCAGAGAGGGCGGCCGCTGGAGGGAGGGAACAGGGAGGGGAGTGTGGGCGCCTACGTACGCACGTCTTCCCTCTCTTCGTCCACCAGCCAACCCTAACATGGCACTGCTCCGCCACTCTCTTCCCAGCTGTCTTACCGTCAACTCGTCCAGTCCACATTCGTGAGGCAGGCCCTCCAGACATGACAGTTTAGCGCGCACCTCCCGCTTCACACCATGTAAACAAACTAATGGCGCTGGTGCGATGGTTCTCTTTCATGACCATCCGTTATCCATTCTCTTCAGTTTTTAGTAATTTTCCTGAACTCTTCCAGCATGCATGATGTTTTATCGTCAATATTTAAATAAGTTTGGGTTTTTAAATGTTCCATGTTACGTGATACTCTATAATTATTTTTTCCTGTTATATTAAAGGGTAATAATCCTTGCACGGTGCTGGTAGATCCCGAAACTCTTGTGGTATTTGAAATATTGACACGGACAAAGCCTTCCCAGAGGTGAAGAAAATTGCGAATGCGTAGGCGAAAGCAATTTATAGCAACCACCTTTTAGTTATAAGCAGAGCAGGGTCGAAGGAGATTCAGTGCGCATGCGTGTGCTGGCCCTCAAGTGTCTGTAGGCGGGAGGCGGAGCTGTAGAAACGAAGAAAGAAGTAAAAAAAAGAAGTTGGTTAGAAGAGAGGCCGCTATACCCGGCTGAGTCTGGTACCACAGCGAGGCCACTGACCCCTGCTCGGCCTGCCTGCCTCATGCCCTCCCCGCCATCTCCCTGCCGTGCCCTTCGAAGCCCTTGCCCGCCATGGTGGAAGAGACTCGTTTTAATAATAGGATTGTAGTGTTTACCTGCGTGTTACTACCCTCGTGAACGACAGCCAGGTGTAAAGGTGTTATTAGTGTTGTATTTGGTATGGGTTTATCGTTACTATTGCTATCATTTTAATTATTTATTTATTTATTCTTATCCTTTGCTTCCTTCTTTGATGCCACTTGCCTTGCGGAGGAAAGAGGTGCTTGGACTAACTGTTATTATTATTATTATTATTATTATTATTATTATTATTATTATTATTATTATTATTATTATTATTATTATTATTATTATTATTATCATTTGTTCGCTCGATGTCCTGTTTAGGGTGTGTACAAAATGGATTAGTCTTCTTCAATACTGTAACCTCTATTCACCTAATATAAAATAGGTACGGGACGGAAGCTGAGGAGTTGTGACCTTGTAATCCCGGCAGGAGCGGAAGTGTGGGAATCCTATCCTCCTATGTGTGTGTGTGTGTGTGTGTGTGTGTGTGTGTGTGTGTGTGTGTGTGTGTGTGTGTGTGTGTGTGTGTGTGTGTGTGTGTGTGTGTGTGTGTGTGTGTGTGTGTGTGTGTGTGTAAACTAAATATATTATAATCATTTGCTGCCTCTGGTGGTGATGGTGGTGGAATTAATCGTGACAAGAATGTCTTTAGTAAACTTCATTTATGGGGAGATTATATATATTTTTGTTTATTTATTTATCTATTTATTTTTATTTTTTTTTTTTTTTTAACTACGAAAGAAAATGGTTTACGGGCTAAAACAACAAAAACAAAAACAAAAACAACCAGAAGTCTAACGTAAATATCAACCAAAGGAAGACAAACTAAACTAAACTTCACCCAAAAAATAAACAAACTAACCGGCATAAACAAACAACTATAAACAAACAAACAAACAACAGACAAGTTCATCATCAACCCGTGAAAATAAAACAAGAATTCGTTTACGGTACAATTTTTTTCTTTACAATTTTTTTTTATATTTTTCTTTTTTCTTTTTTTTCTTTTCACACGCTGCCTCTCTCTCTCCTTTTTGCTCATTAACAAGATAATGTAACCTAAATACAATCTATCTTCACACTGGCACTATGAGGTGTGTGCCCGCGCCCCACGACACTCACTACAACATAATGACCCTTATGTGCCCCGCGGGAAGTGCCAGGTGTCGATAGTGCCACCTAAAGTGCAACGCGAGTGCCAGGAACGAAGGGGGAGACCAACCAGCCAGCCAGCCAGCCAGCCAGCCAGCCAGCCAGTCAGCCAGCAAGCCAGCCAGCCAGCAAGCCAGCCAGCCAGCAAGCCAGCCAGCCACTCAGCCATTCAGCCAGACAGTCAGCCAGCCAACCAGCCAGCCAGCCGCCCACGTCATAACCTCTCCTCCATCAGGTCATAAGCTAGCCCGCCCATCTAGTCCCGCCCGTATAAGTGGTCACGTATACTGTATTTGGTATATTGTACTGTGGAAGGTGATGTCTCTCTACGTTTAGTTGAATGGATTTATTTGATTTTATTTCATTCTTGCGTACGTGTGTTTATTATCATTACTATTATTATTATTATTATTACTCTTATTTTCATTATCATTATTAGTAGTATTAGTATTTTTAGTATTAGTAATAGTAGTCATAGCAATAGTAGTAGTAGTAGTAGTAGTAGTAGTAGTAGTAGTAGTAATCGTAGTAGTAGTAGTAGTAGTAGTAGTAGTAGTAGTAGTAGTAGTAGTAGTAGTAGTAGTAGTAGTAGTAGTATTCTAATGTATCCTCAAAATCTGTGCCATGCATGAGGAGAGCCAACTGTCAAGAACGTGTGGCTAATGAACTATAAACTGAATCACAATTAAACCCACACTCAAGATTTGTACTAAGGAGTGTGTAGGGTGTCCCAGCGAGATGGTGGTAGTTGTTAAGAGGCTACAAGACGCTACCATGAAGGGTTAATATACTATGTAATAAAAACTATTATATGTGAGGAAGAAATGTAGTATTACTATATATGTAACACAAATCACATTAAGACCATCAACGTGTAGTTATTATCTAGCTGTTAATTAATTATCACCCACTCCAATGGTTTAAGTGGAAGCCTCACTCATTTATGGCTATTAAATGATTGCTTTTACATATACGCTTATTGCATTATCAAATTTCCGTTTTTATATAGAAGGAAACAATTGATATATTTTATTTTTCTTGATCAAATGAGTCTTTAAGTGAATGGTAATATATAGTTTTACGTCCTCACTCCTTCAAACGTATGAAGAAAAACATTTTAAGTGCGTCGTGCCTCCCAGTACAAACTAGTATACCTTATGGATGTGTGTTGTGCGTGTGTCCGTTTTCTAGGTATTCCATTGGTGTCAGGAGCTCAAGCCACACGCAGACAGCTCACAGGTGTAACAAGACAGTGTGTGATTGTTTACTTCAAATGGTGTACTGCAATCCTTATATAGAAAATTCTAAGTATATCTATGTTCGCCAATTCGTTATATACTTACAACAGTGTTTGAGTATTCAGTTTCATATTACGAGATTAACAATATCTGCAGAAGTATCATTAATTACAATCATGACATTTATGGCCATTTAGTATTATATATGAATTTCAAATACTGTCAGATTCATGTGAGTAAATTCAATTAAGGAAATAAAAAACGCACAGAATTATTCAACCAAATCAAGGATACATATGACACGACAATATACCCGCAGCAGGGAAAGAAATTATCGTACACTTAAAGAGGCAGCACAGAAAAAACAGGATGCACCAATTACAACACATTTACTACTAGTTGACATAAACATTCCTTGTCTCTATGCCTCATCGAGCTTCAACACATATTCCTGAATTAACCGCTCCAATAAATGTTTCCTCGCAACAATGATCATCAAATTACGAGCAAATAAACGAGTCAAATAATCATCATTAAGCGAAGAGCCCCAGGGAGGAGGATTGGATCAACTTGAGAGACAATTAAGTTCCTCCTCCCACGCATGATTTTTGTCGCTCCTTATACTTGCTCCCCAGCCTCGCCATGTCCCTCCACCCCCTTGCCTCCATTCTATAACTTAGAGAATATAACTAAAAAAAAATTAAGTTCAGGGTTAATTTTGACAGTTTTGTATCATGTAAACATTTATGGAGTGGAGGAATTTTTTGTTTTTCTCCATCTCGATATTTTGTTTCTGAGGAAGGAAAAGTATGACAATTTGCATATGTTTGTTTTCGCCGGTCTTATAAGGTAATGACCCCGTTTATTATATTTGCATCGTACTGAATATTTTTTCTGCTTATATATCTCCTCTGTACGCTTGTCTTGTTTAGTTTAATAGTGCGGGAACGTTTTAGTAACAACGCGGAACAAAGTGACACTTCTCGGCTCTCTTCTACTGATCTTGTTTCTCTTATCCCGCCATAATATCCCACCAAAGTCATGTTTGATATTACTATTAAAAAAATAGTCATATGATAATAATTAGGCATGGTGGAGTAAGCTCATTGGTAAATTGTATACATTATAGACCAGTAGATAACGAAAAGGGAAAGGTGTCGCCGTTGATATCACGGACAAGGATGTAAACAAACCGTCTTCCCGCCACCAGGCATGGCTCAGTGTTTGTGAATTCCTTGTGTGTGGTGGTGTGTCGCTCGCTTTAGGAAAGTTCATACAGTTTTATGCGTTTTTTTTTTTTATGAGATACAAGTGGTGATGAAGCGAGTTGATAAAGTTGAAAATAGTGCCTTGTCGTTGTGTGTGAAGCTCAGTATAGAAAACATACAGCCGGTGCTTCCTAGGAGGAGGATGTTGATAGTGAAGTGGATGACTCATTAAGGCATTATTTAGTTGTTTGCTTAGAGTGTGCAGCTGAGGTATGTGAAGCGTGATTACTGAAGTGTTAAGTCAGCAGCATTGTGTTGTGTCGGTCGTCTGTGTCAGTTAGTGTGGAAAAAAGATGTTGAATTGTGTTTTATCGTCAGTTTTGCCAGAATGGAGAGCAAAGATGGCGGACGGCTGCGAGGAAAAGGTAAATACTACTACTACTACTACTGCTACTACTACTACTACTACTACTACTATTACTACTATTACTACTATTACTACTACTACTATTACTACTACTACTACTACTACTACTACTACTACTACTACTGTTTTCAGTCATCATTATTTTCACCATCAAGATAAGTCAGTGTATATATTATATGATGAAAATAATAAGGAAGAGCAAGTGTTGTAAGAATCGTTGCATTACTTACCACCTTCGACCTGCAGCCATTGATTCGTTTAGTGTTTTGTGCGTACTAGTGAGGTTGAGGCCTTGTACGTGTCTCGAATGCCTCGGATACGTGTGAAATGCACGTTATATGGATACTCTCCTCGTCCTCCTCCTCCTCTCTGCTCTGCCGCCGCCATCAAGTAAGTGAATATTGTAGTGGAGTAGTAGTGGGTAGCCTAGTAAGTGCGTGGTGTTAGAAGTGCTGTGATACGAGTAGCATGAATTTTACGCCCGAAGCCTAGCCGCGGAAGACCATCAACAAAGTTTGCTGTTAATATTCATCGTTATTTTCCAATTGAGAGACTTTATATATTTGAAAGATACAAAATAATTGAAATTTTGAATATTGATGAACTTGAGGATGCTCCAGAACACTGACATAGAAGAATTGAATTTTGATGAAGAGCTCATTGACGATGAAAAAAGAAAGCCATCACGCTTGCATAAATTAAGGTATTTCCAGTGATTTAAGGTAAGATACATATATTTTTACATTCTTGGTAGTATGTTTATATAGAAACTATGTTCATAAATATCCTTCCATAGCATATTAATCCTAGACTTGGTACAATAGTCAATCTTTCAGTGGATAATGTTAGTGTTGCTCGCTAATATTTGTACTTGTTCTCATGACAATACATTAAGTATGAAATTTTGGGAGGCGTAACTTAAAGTATGTTTTGACGTTTTCATGAACAAAAACCAACTTACGTGGAAGTATTTAAATATTTCAGATAAAAAATAATCAAGAACTTGCAGATCAAAAATAAATCGCACACATTTATAAACTTTAGAAATGAGCCTCTTGTAAAGCATGTAGACTATATTTTGAAGCCTAGGAAAGAGGCGTTACTATGTGCGTAATACTTACAAAGCCTAGCCACAAGTGAAGCTCTTGTAAAGCTAGCAAATAACTCTTTACCATCCTACTAGTGATGTTTCAAGGTCTAAAAACACGCAATGTATAGCCTAGTATAGTAATAAGTCTTTCCAATACCTTGCCAAACATTACAACTTCTGGCATAGCGACAAAGCCCCATATAAAAGCATCACAAAGCTAAACAGAGGTAGTTTCAAAACGACAAAATCAGGCAGGAAATAAATACTTAGGATCTTAGTTATAAACGCTGACATCAGTACCGCGCAGTGACACGAGTAATGTATACCATCTGAAGTCAAATTGAATCGTTGTGTTTTGGAAGGTAATGATCAGCCGGAGAGTGGACTAATGATTATACCTCTCACACCCGCCCACCTCAAAATTGCCTACGTGTTATTTCTTAAATGCACCTTTTATTACGTGGCTTCTTGTGAAAATAGACATTGTGGTGATAATGAAAACAATTAGAAAACTATGTCGTGTTCTTTAATGCGTTTTTATATCTATCAGTGTACATATGTGGGTGAGGATGTCATGTTTGAGGTAAAGGATAGAGGTTAGTATAGGATATTATACTGTGGTGGTGATGGTGGTGATATTGGAGTGTGTGTCGTGTCTGTGGTAGGTTATTAACTTACCACATCAAGTTACTATATCAATCCAGTTGTTTTAGTTGTCATTCTTATTGTCGTAGTGTTGTTAGGTTTGGTTAGGTTAGGTTCTAGGCTTTGAAAATTATGGAAAATGTATGGAAGTTGTAAGCTAGATGTATAATGTATTGAAACAGACGTGTGACAATATTCAATTAATACATTGCAAAGACTATCTGTACTAGGCAATTTTGAGGTCAGAAATGAAGGTTTTTTGAACATTTTGGAAAAGTACATCGTGAGGAAAACCTGAGAAAAGAAAATAATAAGAAAGAAGAAAAAAGAGAGAGAGAGAGATGCATTTAAAATCTTCCCATACACGCTTTATACTACAAAACAGGAACACAGAGATGGAAAGGGGGGAAGAGAAGAGTTGTAAGGGGGAGAAAGAAGAAGGGAGTAAGCAAATGAGTAGGAAGTCCAACACACCTGCAAATTACACCTGTTCTACGCGAAGACCTGCTCCCTAGATGTGTAAGGGGCGAGGGGGGCAGTAGGAGGGAAGGAGGGGAGGTGAGAGAAGTGAGTGAGGGCTACCCTGTCTTCGTGTTCCCCAAGGGTCCCCACGAAGACTGAGATCAATGTAGGTAGTGTAGTGACGGTCATCCTACAACGCGGATGGAGGTGTGTCCCCGTTCTGGTCCACGTTCTGGTCCCTGTTCTGGTCCCCGTTCTGGTCTCCGTTCTCGTTCTCTCTTATCCAAAAGTTCCTCTTAAGAAAGTAGAGCCAGCGTGTTGTTTTCTCTTCATCTTCACCCACGCGGATACAAGGCGAGGGGGGAGATGCTTCGTGTATGTGCAGTGAGGGAATGAGTCTTGACGCTCGCTTTTTCACCCAATAGAAATGCAGTTGGTGTTAGAAGGCCACGTGTGATTGGTTCAATGTGTGTTGTGTTAGTGATTGTATAGAAGGGAATTTGTATGCGTGGTTAGATAGGGATGTAAGGCTTGTTTCTCCAGCCTCTCATAACGTGGGTGGTGTTTGAAGAGCATACGTGATTAGACAAGGACAGTAGTTACACAGTGATTGAGTGATTGTCTTGTGAAAACCAAAGGAGTTAATAGACTTATCTGTTGAAAGTTTATGTGTGTAGTTTTAGTGTTTGGGTGAAGGTCGTACGTGGTGTGTCGTTGCAAAGCTGTTAACGAGATATTGGCTTCACAAGAACATAATGAACAGTTGAGAGTCGTTAAGCCTTCCAACGCACTGATATGAAGGGATAAAAAGCGTCTGTAAAGGTAATAAACTCGTTCTTATAAAGTTTTTGCCGAAGTATTTGCTACATAAGAACTTCATTCACAGTTAAGAGTTGTTAAACATTTCAACTCACTGATACAAATGAGAGAGAGAAAAAAATATTAAAGTGAGATATTGATTTACGTTTGAAGAGAATTCGTTCAGATGAGGTTGGTACGGCATGGCACCCTCTTCCTCCTCCTCCTCCTCCTCCTCCTCCTCCTCCTCCTCCTCCTCCTCCTCCTCCTCCTCCTCCTCTTCCTCCTCCTCCTCCCACACTCTCCTCTACCGACAAAACTACTTCTGTTGTAACGCGCATTCTAAAACACCGAAGAACGTTATATAAAGGAGAAAAAACTCCCAAAACACAAGGATTAGATTATTCATTGTGTCTTGTGTTTACTAAGTTGTGGTGTTATAGGTGTTATAGGTGTTGTAGTTTATGAATGCCTCGTTAGGGATGGATAGAAGGTGGATAAGGGGTGATTAGGGTACTGGATGACTTGGTTAGGGTATGCGTGGCAATTCTTTTTATATATTTATCATCACCTATACCCATTTAAGTAGTTTTTAAGTGTTATTTCATCGTATTTTTTCTGGGTATAGAGACAAGTCCACTTAAGTAACATTTTTTTTATTATTACTTATCATTGTCCATATAAAAGATAAGATTAGGCTGTGTGTGTCTATGTATGTATGTGTGTATGTATGTGAGTGTATGTATGATTGTGTGTTGATGTTCAAAATATATTCATTACTATTATAACTGCTATTTCATCATTACTTATTATATGTGTATTATATATATATATATATAAAAAAAAAAGAGCATCACCGTGGCCTAACTTCACTAATCTCACTTTGGATTGAATTGCGCAAAAAAAAAAAAAAAAAAAAAACATGTAAATACAAAAACAACAACAACAACTACAGTAAGTAAACAATGTATGAGACTTCTGTTTGTTGTTTGTTTGTATTTTGAACTAAACCTTCACACACC
>JAXIVD010008325.1:0-15000 GCA_036785275.1 Cancer borealis | reverse complement strand
CTTAAAATCAAAAATGGATAGTTACGTATTATGGGCCCAATTTTGAATCATCTCACTGGGCAAACTAACTTAACTTAATCTAACGTAACCTAACTTAAAGTACTCTTGATGGCCCGTCCGTCCCTGCCTGTCACTCAGTCTTACCTTATACCATGCCTTGTACACCTTTCAACTACTCTCCCTTCTCCTTATCTCCTATACTCCCATTTCTTCCATCCATACACTACATAATCTCCTCTTACACTCACATCTTCATACTTTTATTTTTATTTTACACTTATCTTACCTTCTCTCTTTACACTTCCTTGCTTCCTAGACTTTTTATATATTTTTTATGTATTCTTTTTTTTTTACCTCATACACTTCCGTCTCGACTTCCACACACTAGTCTCCATCTACACTCCAATTTTTACACCTTCCTGGCATGTATACACCCTTCTCCCCTTACACTTTCTTCCTTACACTCCCTTTCTTACACTACCTTCCTTACACTTCCTTCCTTACACTCCCTTCCTTACACTCCCTTCCTTACACTCCCTTCCTTACACTCCTTTCCTTACACTCCCTTCCTTACACTCCCTTTCTTACACTCCTTTCCTTACACTCCCTTCCTTACATTCCCTTCCTTACACTCCCTTCCTTACACTCCCTTTCTTACACTACCTTCCTTACACTCCCTTCCTTACTCTCCCTTCCTTACTCTCCCTTCCTTACACTCCCTTCCTTACTCTTCTCCCTTCCTTCCTCCTCTTCAAAACGCCTCCTTCCATCTCAAGGAAACTCATGAACCATAATAAGGAAAGAGAAATGTTAGGTCAAGGATCCGATTAAAGGTGTCGTGGCGGGAAAACTTATAGCTCGTCAGGGTACTTAATTCCCTTAAATACCTGGTGTGTTGTAATTACCGCCCGAGGGAAAATAGTCCTTGGAGATGTGAGGGAAAGGGAGGAAAAAGAGGAAAAGTAGGAAGAGGAAAAAGAGTGAGGTTCAGAGCCGTGTAGAATAGGTAAAAGTGTTTTATATATGCTTGAGATGTAAGGGAAAGGAAGGAAAAGGAGGAAAAGAAGGAAGAGGAAAAAGTGTGACGCTCAGAGCCTTGTAGAATAGGCAGAAAAAGTATTTTTATATATGTTTGAGGAGTTTAGTGTGAGTTAAGAACTGTTTCCTTTCTCTCTTCATGTTCCTGACGGGTGAAAACTTAGGACCACTCTCACTCACTCTATTTTTTTCCTCCTCTGACGTAAAACTCTTTCAGGATCGAAGAGTCTGCAGCGTTTTACATAACTCACTTCACCTTTTTTTCCCTCCTTCTTTTCCTCTCTCTCTCTCTCTCTCTCTCTCTCTCTCTCTCTCTCTCTCTCTCTCTCTCTCTCTCTCTCTCTCTCTCTCTCTCTCTCTCTCTCTCTCTCTCTCTCTCTCTCTCTCTCTCTCTCTCTCTCTCTCTTTTTTTTAACTCCTCCTCTTGTTGGAGTTAGTGCACGAGGCTTCCTTTTTATCATTATTCTTTTGGAGGTGACGGAATTTTTAACTTCAAAAACCCACTCACTGTCTTTGTGTGTGCATCGGAAAAAAAAAATAATAATGATGATAATAATAAACTAAGACCAAAAAAAAAATCTGCTTAAATAATGACTGTGAAAATTATCGTGAAGTTATTCTTGTCGGGTGTTCAAAAAATAACTCGAAAAAAATCATAATATATTGGGAAGAAAGTTATGTGTGATCTGGCATTTTCTTCTCTAGATGTTTTCCTTGCTATGATGTATTTTTTCCCCCCGAGAAAGGAATTATTTCAGTCAGACAGGATGGCGGCTGCGGTGGTGGTGGTGGTGGTGGTGGTGGTGGTGGTGGTGGTGGTGAGAGCAATGGTGGTTAATGGTGAGAACCGTGATGGTGGCTATTTTTATTATTGTTCCTATTGGTGCTGGTGCAGTGGAAATGTGGAACGTGGTGGTTGTACTGAGAGGGGAGGCAGTGGAAGGAATGTTAGTGGTATACTGAAGGTAGTGGAGATAGTGGTAGTGGTGATGGTGTTGATGAATGATGGTAGTGGAAGGGTAGAAGTGGAGCATGTAGTGAAATTAATGAAGATAATGAGTCACCATGATGTAGGGATGGTAATGATAGTGACATTATTGGATGTTAGGAAGGTGGAGATATCAATAAACCTAATAAGAGTAACATAAATGGTTATAGGAGTAGTAATGTAGTTGCAGTGATGGTATTAATGGGAAATATAATAGTGGTAGTGATGGAGGTGATAAAAACAAGTGTAATGGAGATGTAGTATACGTGGTAGATATAGTAGTAGACGAAATGGAGCCGCAGTAGATACAATACTAGCAGTGGTAATGAAGGAGAGGTAGAAGGCGTGGTGGCTGGAGTGGTAGTGATATAGTGGTGGGGAGTGAAGGCAGACAGAGCAGGAGCAGGTGATGGAAAGGTGTGGGGGAAGAGGAGTGAGTGAGGGGAGAGAGTTTAACCTTCCTTCACTCTTTCTTCTCGAGGTCCTCACCGTGAAAGGACTCCAAAGCTTCTTTCTTCATACGACCTCATTGTCCTTTGTATTCCTTTGTTTGTCAGCGATCCAGGACGCACACACAAAATATTAAACTAAAAATAGATATGACATGTTTTTTTTCTTCTTCTCCATAATTAAGTGACACGCTTAAAACACACGATGAATTATTACGAGTTATTATATGTGGAGGTGTTTATGCAGCATCCTTGAGGTGGAAGATCATCGCTGACTCAGACTGTGTGACTCATGAACTTAAATTTAGGTGATGCAGAGGGAACATTTTCACCTGACTGACTGACTGACTGACTGACTTACTGACCGATGAATTGACATATTAATAAAATGTCATGACCTTGATATATAAATAGTTTAGTTATTTTTTTTAGTAACAAACTACATGTACCTGAACATAATACAAAATAGAATTACACGTTTCTTTGGTAGTTTATTCACTGTTTTTCTCTCTTATTTATCACTGTCTGGTTGGCGTTGCTGGGTATTGTAGTTTTTCTCTCTTTTTAATTATTCTTTTCATGCGACGCCCGAGGGAGAAGTGACACGAGGGAGGAACCAAACAAAGATTTATTCACAATATGTACACTTCTTAGATACTAAGTTAAAGCCGTTATGTTGTAAGGAGCCTTGTGTGTGTGTGTGTGTGTGTGTGTGTGTGTGTGTGTGTGTGTGTGTGTGTGTGTGTGTGTGTGTGTGTGTGTATGTGTGTGTGTGTGTGTGTGTGTGTGTGTGTGTGTGTGTGTGTGTGTGTGTGTGTGTGTGTGTGTGTGTGTGTGTGTGTGTGTGTGTATAATCTAGTGTATATAGGACAGCTTACTCAGCCTTTTCTTATGCAAGGACAGAAATGAGAAGAATAAGATGTTTGTGGACATATAAGTATTATATATATATATATATATATATAGATAGATAGATAGATAAGTCAGTCATTTAATACATATATAATGAACCTCTATTCAGAACACATCAGTATAAGGCTGCTGCAACATCACCATCATCATCATCATCATCATCATCATCATCATCATCATCATCATCATCATCATCATCAAGAGACACCACTGACATTAACAAATCCTCCAACTCCTCGGTGTCACTATAACGGTATATAATATAGTGCTATAGTTATAATACCATACATGAGAGCTATACAATGGTGCAGTGTGACAGGCTTCCATACAGAGCCATTGTGTATCGTACTCACTAACCTAACCTAACCTAACCTGTATAACTGAGGCACTGTGTATATTAGGTTTGGTAAGGACTGTGTGTCAAGGTTGTGATCTGTCATGTCCGTGAATTAAGTGTCTCAGTCAAATACTTATTGGTTGGTTATAAAGCTTTGTTTATTTTCTATTCCCTTGATGCTTGGTCAATAATTCTTTGGTTCAGAGAAAGGGAATGTGTGTTTGTGTTTGTGTGTTTATGTGTCTGTGTTCGTGTGTTCGAGTTTGTGTGTGTTTCTATCTGTCGTATTTAAATGTTATGCTTTTGAATTACTGTCTATTTTCATAAACACAATCTTGGTAAAAGAGCTTGTTTCTCATGTGTTTCTTAAAGGATTGTTGTGAGATTAAATTTAGTGTGTGTGTGTGTGTGTGTGTGTGTGTGTGTGTGTGTGTGTGTGTGTGTGTGTGTGTGTGTGTGTGTGTGTGTGTGTGTGTGTGTGTGTGTGTGTGTGTGTGTGTGTGTTTGATATAGTGTTTGTATTCAAGTTTTAAATAAGTTACTCAGAGGCGTCTTGTCTCGCGCGTACGAAGTGGGTCACGTTGAATAGTTTTCGTGTGTGTGTGTGTGTACGAAGTCATGTGCGTGTGTGGAGACTGTGTGTGTTGCGTCTCGCTCAGAAAACACACACAAAGGCACGTGGGGATGCGTTTGGTAATGAAGAGGTGCCTGTGTGTGTGTGTGTGTGTGTGTGTGTGTGTGTGTGTGTGTGTGTGTGTGTGTGTGTGTGTGTGTGTGTTGTTGTGGTTGGTGTTTGGCGGTATTGGTAACATTGTGTATTTACTGTATGTTGTGTAAGCTATAATACTGAACAGTTGGTTACACACACACACACCCACACACACACACACACACACACACCCACCCACACACACACACACACACACACACACACACACACACACACACACACACACACACACACACACTCACACTCACAATCACCGTAATGATTAAGAAAATATATAGTGCGTAACAGTAATAGCAATAATAATAGTAATGATAATGATAATGATAATAATAATTCTTGGGAACTTGTACAAAACTCATCACCGTCTCTTCACCACCACCACCACCACCACCACACCCGCGGCAGGGCACAAAGACCGTCCCCAGCAGGTGTAACTTGACGCTCGGAGATCAAAGACCAAAGAGAGCTAGGAAAAAACACCCGTCTGTCCCCCTCTATGGGTCCCCTTTTCTCGTGGCGCCGTGAAGGGAAAAAAGTGGGTGTAGGGTCTGTGTCTGTGTAGGATGGAGGGGGAAGCAGCCTGGTGGAGGAGGAGGGGGAGGTTAGGAGGGAGGAGGAAGGAGAGAGGAGGAGGGAGGAGGGAGAGAGGAGGAGGGAGGAGGGAGAAATTGGGGGTGACGTGTAAGGAGGGCGGGTAGGCTGTCTTGTTGAGATTCTTTGGGGTGGGTGACAGGGTGTGTGTGTGTGTGTGTGTGTGTGTGTGTGTGTGTGTGTGTGTGTGTGTGTGTGTGTGTGTGTGTGTTTAGTCCCAGGCACAGCAGGAAGTAGGTTGTTGTGGTGGTGGTGATGGTGGTAATAGTAGTAGTAGTGGTAGGGATGACATGCATAGTAGAAGTAGACGTCTTGGCAGGGGAGCCGCAGCGTTACTATTGAAAGACTCAGCAGGGTGACAGGGGGAGCATACGGGTTATGTTACGGGGTGGTGGAGTGGAGACGACGCTGAGGGGGTTGTGGTGGCGATGGAGTCACGTGGTGGGAGTGAGGCGTAACGCAGACGAGACGAGGTGGTGTGAGCGCCATGCCAGAACAGGAGGTGGTAGTAACTTGTTGCGTTATGGAGGGTGCGTGGGGAGCGCGGGGGGAAGGATGAGCCTTGGGGAGTGTGGCCTGAGGTATCAAGATGACTCCCACGGGGTTGTGCGTGGGAGCCATCACAGGACGAGGAGGAGGAGGTGGAGGAAAGGGAAGGTCGAAAAGAAGGAGGAGATGAGGAAAAGGGTTAGAAGAAAGAAAAAGTATGAGAAGAAGGAGAGGAAACGAGCAGGAGGTAATGAAAAGAAGACTGTAAGAATAACAGGAAGAGGAGGAGGACGTGCCTGTACTACTGGTTCATTTGCCAGCCACTGAGACCTAGATTACAAGGTGCCAATCCGTACCGACTCCTGCGTCACCCCGGCAGCCGACGCCTCTGTTGCCGCCTAGAGGCAGGAAGTTCACTTATGCAGGAGACAACCGAGGTGCAGCGGCCAGGGAATCGCTGTCGGCGCCTTTCACACCTTGCCTCGGGCTCTCCTTGCACCTCCGGGAAAACTAAGCGAAGAGAAATAATGACGCAGTCAGTATAAGTAACTTTTCACTCCCAACTATTCACCAAGTTTTCACGTCTCCGTCTTAAAAATCCGTGAACTTGCTCCATTTAGTCTTTTTTGGAACGACTGGCATTCAGAAACCGACTTGAGATTGCTCTGTTAAGTAAAAGTTCCGGAACTATGATCTTTAAAAGGCACTTGACTCATTTTTTATCTATTCCTCGCCTGAAATTCCATCACTGAAACGCCACCGTCCTGAGGCATGACTAGGGATCGCGCTGACCAGTTACCAGACCCCTGCGAAGGCCTGGCATCAAACATCTATGAGACCTAACACACTCACTACTCCACCAGTTTCCCAACCACACCAAGTTACCGCTCGCTTTATAGCCGTTCTCACAGGCTCCGAACGGTCATCCCAACTCCCCCTCTCCCTCCTCTGCTGGCCCAGGGATGAAGGACAACTTTTTACGGACACAGTTTCCTCACCAGATGAGTAAAACGCAGACCGGAACGGAGGGAGTCTTGAGTGGGGTGAAAGGCGGCGTTGGGAGGGGACAGCCAAGTGTGTCATCTCAACTTTCGTAAACTAGGAGTGTTACCGTCACTCGTGCGTTACTGCGACGGGAACAGGAGCGTGCGACCACAGTAGACCCTAGAGAACCACAGCAGGGCCCCGCACGCCGCAACAGACCTTCAAAGTGGCCATCGGCGCGCCATTTCCTAGAGTGTGATGACATCGGGGTGGAGTGTGGCGAGAGCTGTTGTGTCTGATCCTGTTCCGCACTCCATCGCTGCCTCTACGCCGCCGCCCTGCTCGACACGCGACATGTCAGGCGGGGGCTTACTAGGGTTTCAGTACATGCAGACAGATGGATGGATAGATCAATACTGACAAATATACGGAGAGAGAGAGAGAGAGAGAGAGAGAGAGAGAGAGAGAGAGAGAGAGAGAGAGAGAGAGAGAGAGAGAGAGAGAGAGAGAGAGAGAGAGAGAGAGAGAGAGAGAGAGAGAGAGAGAGAGAGAGAGAGAGAGAGAGAGAGAGGAGAGAGAGAGAGAGAGAGAGAGAGAGATAGAAAAAAAAAAAAAAAGAAGAAAAAAAAAAAAAGAAATAGAGAATGAGAGAAAAAAGAGAGGCAGCTAAAGAAAGATCCAAGGGAGAGCGAGAAAGAGAGAAAATTATATTCATAACTCATCAGTCGAACACGGTGCTTGCATTGCCAACGTTATTACTCAACACGGAACACAACTCTGCCTCGGCCACACACCACACACCACACCCACCACACACCACTACGCTGACCACACACACCACATACTAGCCACAGCTCATATGATGTGGTGTGCTGTGCTGTCGGGGGAGGAGGGGGGGAGAGGAGGAGGGAAGGAAGCCACAGCATCGCCATGTGTACGAAACCCTCCATGTTTGGTCTTCCTTTGGTCTCCTGGTCTATACAACACTGCCTACACGTGGCCTCCTCCCGGTAATGACCAGTAATTAAGAGAAATCTTTGAGCAAACGAGGCCAGGGGAGAACAGGTAATGGTGGGAACGTAAAGGTCAGCTCCACCCCCTTCCACCTCCTCCTCCACCGTCAGGGAAAACATCTCCTTAAGCACAGAATCTCGGTGCTTGTGTCTTCAGTGGTGAGGTCAGGACTCAACGCCGCCTTCAGCCTCACCTCCGTCGCCTCGCTCGGTAATCACAGCCTCACAATATCCAAGGTTATCTTTTCCTCTATTGCTCCCTCCGCGCGCGACACGTCACATTCATCATATATTCATTACTCGTTAACTCTAACTTGTGTGTGTGTGTGTGTGTGTGTGTGTGTGTATGTGTGTGTGTGTGTGTGTGTGTGTGTGTGTGTGTGTGTGTGTGTGTGTGTGTGTGTGTGTGTGTGTGTGTGTGTGTGTGTGTGTGTGTGTGTGTGTGTTTGCTCCCTCCTTCCCGCCGAGATGGATAGAGGGAATAGAGGTACAAATGTGGCTATACAGTTGTGTTGAGGCAGAAAGATGCATGGAGGCGTTACGTGTGGGAAACTTGCAGGTGTGTGACACGTTATTCGGGTGTGTTGAGGGGTGAGACAGGTTTGGAAGGCTTAATGCGGGGGTCTATGGGTGTATAGGAGGCTTGGAGGGTTTTAATGGTGGGGAATTAAAGGTGTGTGCAGGTGTAGGTGGAACCGGTACGTATGTGTGTATGTATGTGTGTGTATGTATGTATGTGTGTGTATGTGTGTAGGGGGGTGTAGGCTTGGAATGGTTAATACAGGTGATGGGAATGTTATTTGGGTGATGGAATGTTGGTACAAATTTTTAAACCGAACACTGCAATCCGCTGCGGCACGGTTACTCGGCGGTCGGGGTCACCATGTCACTCCCGACGAGGCCACGCGCTAAGGCAACGGCACCCGACACCAAGCGCAGCGAGGTGACCTTTTAGTGGTGCTACTGGTGGTGGTGGTGGTGGTGGTGGTGGTGGTGGTGGTATTATTGGTATTAGTATTATCATTATTATCACATCATTATAATTATAGTTGATGTTGTTATTACTATTATTATTAACATTATCATTTAGGCATACACACACACACACACACACACACACACACACACACACGCACACACACACACACACACACACACACACGCGCACACACACACACACACACACACACACACACACACACACACACACACACACACACACACACAAACACATATAACCTCCTTTAACCTACAGTACATACAGTGAAATGTGTTTGTTCACAACTTGTTTATGTGAACGTATACTTGTTCATATTTGTGTATGTGTATATGTGGATACGTGTGTATGTGTGAGAGAGTGTGTATGTGTTTGTATGTGTGTGTGTGTGTGTGTGTGTGTGTGTGTGTGTGTGTGTGTGTGTGTGTGTGTGTGTGTGTGTGTGTGTGTGTGTGTGTGTATGTGTGTGTGTGACCCTGAATGTGTAATGGTATCCCAGGAACGTAATACTGGTAGTAGTACATGACACTTATCAGCAGGGCAAGGTAGTGAGAGCGCGTCAGCTGGAGGGTCAGGAAGCCTTGTCAACCCAGCAACCTGACACCACCTCACCTCACGCTCTCACTAGCTATATCAACATAACTTTTTTCTATATATTTCCTACTTTCCATCTCTCCTTTCTTCCCTTCCTTCACAGTGGTTATAGTTGAGAGGGAGGGAGTCGAGGCAGCGCTAAGGTGACATCGTAAGACTAGCTGTGGCGATGCAATTCTCTCCGCCACAAGACGCTACCAAATGCAGGACGATACAAAATACAGTAGCTATGTATATATACGGTACAGATACAGGAGATAGACATCACCTTTATCACAGGCAAGACGCACACCGTAGAGGAATGCCCTTATCATACATACATACTTACATACATACATACATACATACATACATACACACTCACACACTTAAATGTATACGTGTTTACATTTTACTGACCTCGCTCTTGCTTACATTGTGGTCCTCCGCCTCACTTAGACTACTTTAAAGCTTCAGTAGACTGGGGAAATAAACACTAAGAGGACACAAACAAACAAACAAACAACTCCTACACATGAACAAACAGACAAAAAAACAACCTAATAAACAAACACCGTATAAGTATAAGTAGTTGTCGTCGCATCTCTGCAACCAAAGAGCCACATTGCAAAAAAAAAAAAAAAAAAAAGAGAGAAACAATATGCGCACCTCACATTGCGTCCCACGTAACTCAGACGGAGATGACTGTTATTAGTCGCTTTTTTTATTTTTCTCATCCCCCAATAATAATAAAAAAAACAAAAAAAACATGGGAGACTGGTGAGATGGAGGGACGAGGAGGGATGGAGGGAGAAGCTGGTGAGAGAACGGAGCGAGGGAGGGAGGGAAGGAGGGAGCAAAGGAGGGAGGAGAGAGACATCCGCTCCGCCTGCCTGATGTGGGCTCCAGGATCACCTTGACAGGACTCTCAGATGTAGCGTTGGGATAAGAGTGAAGCCGCAGGGAGTCACGGAGAAGGGCGTCAAGGATGTATGTGTGTGTGTGTGTGTGTGTGTGTGTGTGTGTGTGTGTGTGTGTGTGTGTGTGTGTGTGTGTGTGTGTGTGTGTGTGTGTGTGGCTCGGGGCAGTGTGTCATCGACAAGCCCAAGGGTGTAGCTTAGTAGTGTGGCAGGGATAGAGGCAGTGTAAGTGTGGCTAAGGTGAATGAATGTATTACTTGCAGAACTAGGAGTGTGTTTTTCATGTATGTGTCATGGATATAACTGTCAGAAGTGTGGCTTGGGGCAGTGTGTCAGTGATCGGCTCAGGAGTGACTCACGTGGAAGGTGGGCTGGGGGAGGAAGGGAAGGAAAGAGGACGTGGGCGTGGCTCGCTAACAGACCGACCCAAAACTAAACGGGCTTCCCACGGCCTCAGTGTGTGTCGCAGCCGCACAACAATAGAGGGACGTGACCTTACTGTATGGTGACCTCCTGTACCCCGCGCAGGTCATAGAGGGTGGAGGGAAACAAGGGGACGGGACGGTAGGGTATCAAGCAAAATTAAATCCAAGGATGATCCACGTGTTTGTTTACAAGATTAATTACTTGACTGTTTGTGAAGCGGCGTCAGTATAAGTGGCGGTTAACGCTGCTCTTTTCCTTAGGGACGTGACGCTGTACCGGGAGACTGAACACCAGGGCCGAAGGGAGTCACTGCGCTGCAGCCTTCCATTGTTCGTGTACACAAGAGGCCACAAAATAGCGAGGCCGTACAATTTGGAGGTCATAGATTGTGTATAGGTTATAGAAATGGGATCGCGGGGTTAGGGGGCCACACATTTTTACGGCATGAACGTGGGCCAGGGAATGAGAGGCGTGGTGGCGGGGGGCGGCTCTGTGAGGGAGGATCAAGCAAAGTCGAGGCAAACAGGTGGAGTTAAGGTAAGGAGTTTGTGCTGACTCTACGTGCTTAGCCGTCGCCACCCTGCTCGTTACGTGTGTGCAAAACGTGTGGCTGCCTTGAGGAGGAGGAGGAGGAGGAGGAGGAGGAGGAGGAGGGCCAACTGAAGCCAAGAAGCGCATCAGAAGCACTGTTTGCCTGACACGAAGCTGCCTCCTTTCTTCCCTCCTGCAACCACTGTTTCCTCCTCCTTCTTTACCTCTCCACGTATGACCTCCACTTCCGGCGGGTCAAGGGGCGTGTAAAGACCAAGAAGATAGGTCACCAGTTCCTCCCTCATTCCCTTGGGGCCTTGTCACTCCTCCCAACCGTTTTTTTCCATGTTTGTACTCCACTTGTCCCTTCCTTAACCCTCCTCCCTGCCTGCCCCTTTTCCAACCCTCCCAATATCCACGGTCCATTTCTTAACGCTTCTCTCCACCTTTTATCCCTCTCCCTCACAGCGACCCCCGAGAGGAAAGGAAAGGAAATGGGCAATTAGGGAACCCAGGTGGTGGTGGCAGGGTTCAGGGGCCGCCAGGGAGCACGAGGGTCGGCCAGGGATCAGGGAGGCAGAGGTCGTGAGGTGAGGGGCATATAGTGGGACTGAGGGTAAGAGACATGAGGGAGATGAGGAACATGGGGAGGGTGAGGGACAGATAGGGAGATGAGGGGCGGAGGAAGGTGATTCGGGGAGTCCCTTCAGAATCTTCTTCATACAGTCCCTTATCACCGTCCCTGCCACTGTGTCACATGATTACAGTCGGTTTGATGTCCCTTAGTGACGGACGACCATCAACCTACTCGCTGTGAATACGTACGAGAGACGTCTTAAACCTTCCTTACAAAGGACTGAGGCAAAAATGACTGTATTCAGGAAAACAAGACTCAGAAGGAAGGAGTCACGTCTCTCGTGCGATGCACACGTCGTCTCCAGGGGCGACGCCTATCCTTGCAAGAACACTTCAACATACACATGGAGGCAATATTTATATTAAGTGTTAAGCTTTTATCTATTCTTACTTCAAACACTATTGTATTTTTTCAAACTCAGTGAACAAACTTTGCTAAGTCATCATTCAGTGTCCAGTCTCTTAATTTTTCCCTTCAACTTACATAATGTTTCTGGACACAAATATGTGTGGACACTTTTGAGCCGCTCACTGCTTCTCTGTCGCCGGGATGACCAGCGAGCGGCAGGGTGTCCTGCTTAGTACGTATGTACGAACACCGCCACTTCATGCATGCACAACTTCACTTTAAGTATGTTGTCAGCGTGTGTCCGTCGCCGTGCTGAGCCTGTGAGCGTCGGGGCGGTGCACTCACCACAACGGGTCACTTATCCTCAGACATTTACGAGGTGTAATTAGTGTGGCGTGTTGGGGGGCTTGGGAGGCAAAGAGGGAAGGAGGCACCTCACCATAGGGTTAGCCTCACTTGCGTGGATTGCACTCTGTGACCCTGCAGGTTTTATCTCGGCTTCCGCTGAGGAAGGAAGTCTCACCACAGCTGACGCTGACGGGGCAGATAAGACTATAGCCTCTTACTGACGTTTGTGGGCTTGTCGAGTCTTGATAACTAGTTGGTGAAGTGTAGTCATGGCTTCGTCTAAGCCCTCGCCCGTGACGGCGCAGGCTGGGGCCACGGCCCAGGGCTGCGAGTCCGGCAGTTCAGGTAGGCCGAGGGCCTTGGCCAGGTGCTGGGGTTCCCGTGCCCCGGGAAGGTCTTGTTTGTTGGCAAGCACCAGCAGCGGTGGCCGAGGCCTGTTGAGAGTCACACACTGCGCTGTTTGGTGCTTGCTAAGGCGCTGCAACTCCACGCGCGCCTCCTCCAGTCGCTCCTCCCCGTCGCTAGAGTCAATCACGAACACGAGGGCGTCCGTGGCACGGGTGTAGGAGCGCCACAGGGGTCGTACGCGTTCGGCTCCACCTACGTCCCAAACCAGCCATTGGCCGCCCCCAGCACGCACCTTCTCCGTGTTGAAGCCGACGGTGGGCACCGCGTTGACGTAGTGCCCATATCGGAGGCGGAACAGAGCCGTGGTCTTGCCTGAAGAGTCCAGCCCAACCAGTACCACGTGGGCTGGCGGCCGCACCAGCGCCGCCGCCTCCCACAGCAGGTATTGGGCGGCCCCGACCAGCCCCGCCCACAGGCAGGCACACATCCTCACGTCCTCGTCGCAGGATGCATCCTTAGGGGGTTGGAGTGTATGTCTGCCTCAGTGTGTGATGTCCTTCAGGAGGAACACGCTCACCAAGGATGACAATCGTGACTGTGGATGGAGACGAGCGTGAGGACGAGTCTAAGGACGGAGCGGGGATCACTGTTTCCCTGCTCGTCGAGGTCCCCGTCCCGCCTGGCGCCAGTTGTCACCACCGCTTTCACTGCAAGGACCCACCCTCACAACTCATGATAATTTGTGTTTTAACACTTCACTCTGGCGACGGCAATGCTAAGCCTTCCATCCGAGTCACCATTATCACGCCGTCGTATAGGACTGAACCGCTGTTCTAGGTTTGACTTCGCGCGGTAACCCGGTGCGGCAGTCACAGGGTGAGTCGGGAGCGGAGGCGACACAACCCTAACGTCCAGCGTGTGGCGGACGACTGAGCGCGGGGCTGCTAGCGGCCCGCCACCAGCTGGGAAGGAAAACGGAAACTCAAGCGATGCTAGACTCAGGTGTGTGGAATATTTTCCAATAATTTCTCAACCAATTGAAGTATGTGAGTTATGAAATAGAATACGATAAAGGAGTTTGCTGTTATTGTAACTAACAGAGACAAAAAAAAAAAAAAAAAACTGCCTGACAGAACAGTGGGCCTCTCATGTAAAGACAACGGGTCGATGCATCTCATTAGCCAGGTATGATTTACAGGTTCAAAAGAAGTGAAATAAACTCAGATCATCAAAAAGTCATTGCGTGACATTGTTATTACCTCACATGACGGGACTCGTAGCGGACCTGTGGCTGAACAAAGGACGGACCAACACAATAACGCGAACAATGGCATAAAACACGAAAAAAAACCTGTCCAGTTCCGATTGCAAAGAGTGACCGGTGACCCGAGCCACTGAGTGCATTGCGTCAAGAAGTAAGACGCACACAGGCGCCGCGCAGGACGCCTCGCCTGTGCCTCATGACGCCAGTGGGCCGAGTCTCGCGGCGGCTGGTTTGTTTACATCGCTGGTGTTACATGACCTTTAAGTTCTCCTCGGGATGCGCTGTGACTCACCTGCAGTGTTGGGGAGGTGGAGGGAGGGAGGGAGGGATCGGAAGTGGTCCATCCCCTTGCCATTTCCTCGTCCTCCACCTCGTCCTTG
This sequence comes from Cancer borealis, assembly GCA_036785275.1. Lineage (NCBI taxonomy): Eukaryota > Metazoa > Arthropoda > Malacostraca > Decapoda > Cancridae > Cancer > Cancer borealis. The sequence goes on along the minus strand of JAXIVD010008325.1, from coordinate 697 downwards.
CTCCCTTCTATCCTCTGCTTTTCCTCTTCCTTATTTTCCCTTCTTCCCTTCTTTGTCAACGCACCGCTCAGTATATGCAGCTTCTTTGTTATCCTGTTCCTTGTCCCCTTTTCCATCTTCCTCTTCCAATTATCTGTCCTCTCATCTTCCTCCTTCTCTTCCTTTTCGTCCTCCTACTTTCCAGCATCGATCTCTACATAACTTCAAAAGGTCCTTTCATTATCAGGGTGGGAGTAGGGTCTGGTGAGGAAGCTTTGGGAGATATATAGATAACGAAGATAAGGGAGAGAGAAAGAGAGAATAAGTTAAACATACCCTGTCAGAGAGAGAGAGAGAGAGAGAGAGAGAGAGAGAGAGAGAGAGAGAGAGAGAGAGAGAGAGAGAGAGAGAGAGAGAGAGAGAGAGAGAGAGATGGCATGAATGAACCTGGGATGAGACAAAGAAATTTTACAGAAAAAGGGAAAAGAAAGATAAAAAACGGAAATGAAACTGTTCTTAGAAACTCTGCTAATTTTGGGGAGCGATAAGAACGAAAAATGAAGGGAAGGGAAGGAGAGGGGAGGGAAGTGGAGGAGAGAGGAGGGGAGGGGAGGGGAGGGGAGGGAAGGGAAAAGAAGGGAAGGGAAGGGAAGTGGAGGGGAGGCAAGGGGAGGGAATGACACCTCACCTTTCTCGGAATACCAAAACTTTGCCTTTT
>JAXIVD010008324.1:2500-15000 GCA_036785275.1 Cancer borealis | reverse complement strand
AACTAAACGTAACTGCATTAATCTCATATACATACGTGTGTGCGTAGAAAATGCAGACAACACCCAAAAAATATTATAATGGGGAGAGAAGGAAGGAAGGAAGGAAGGAAGGAAGGAAGGAAGGAAGGAAGGAAGGAAGGAAGGAAGGAAGGAAGGAAAGACGAAGGAGAGACAGCGAGTGAACAAAGGAAAGGAAAGTGAAAGGAAAGGGAATCAAAGGACAACAGAGGTGAAGAGACAGAGAAATGCATGAGTGAGGCAGGCAAGCAAAGGGTTGAAGGGGAGACAACAAGGGGAAATGTGTCATGAATCAGACAGACAAACTAGTTATCAAGGCTTATTAATGACGTGTGAAGGCCTGGGAGTCATTAACGCCTGACTGAGTGCCGGGGAAGGGATGACACGCCTGTAAAGTTGTGTGGCAGCTCAGGATGTGCCTTTAATTAAACACCAATTCAACCTGGTGACAGTTACGGAATAAACGGAACCACAAATGATCGTTTTCCCAGTATGGTGACCTACATGATGAAGGTCTGAGAGTCTAATTATAAAGCATGATGCCTCACTCTTACAAGCTTTCAAATACTTAAGGAAGGAAGGAATGGAATAGTGTGTTAATTCCAGCAAACTTTTCTGATCTGCTAATGCCTTGAGCAGGGAAGCAGTCTGGGCGGATAGGAAGGAGGACGGCAAAGCAAAGCAACTCGGATTTAAGACAATGGATTTTGTAAAACTTTATATAGCAAGATACTATAGCTCATTACACTTTTAGACAAACGATACTTAGCACTGAGGGTCTAGAGAAGATTATTATTATTATTATTATCATTATAACTGGTGAGAGATAATAATAGTAACTCTTGCATGCCTTCCTAGCACAGGAGTCAACACTACTAAACAAGGCAGCCGAGGTGAACCTGACTTCCTTGCATCAAAGGGTAAGTTGTAAGTGCCTGAGGCTCTACGCGGCGCATTGTTGCTTAAATCTCATGGAAAAGTAGCGAACGTAAGGGATCAGAACAGAATGGAGGCGACAAAGAGTTCCTACTAGCAACACTAAAGTAAATATTCGTTCACCTTGATCCTCATTCGTGAGAGTCAAAGTCGTAGAAAGAGGGAGAAAAAACATAGTAGTGTTGAAAAAAAGACAAAACAGTGAAGATAGTACAGTTTAACTCTTTATACTTGTAATATGAGCTATTGGGAGGAGGGAGGGAGAGGGGTATATAAGAAGTTATAATAATGTTGGTATTTAGTGTTTAGATATTCATCCCTTCAGCTAACATGTAATTATATCTTATTAGTGACGACTCTTAATGTGTTTCGCCACTAAATATGTGTGACCCTTACGTGTACTAGAAATGGGACAACTAATACACTGAGACACACATTATTTCCTCAGTGTATGAGTGAAGGTAAAGAGTGAGTGAGTGAGTGAGTGAGTGAGTGAGTGAGTGAGTGAGTGAGTGAGTGAGTGAGTGAGTAAGTGAGTGAGTTTGTGACTGAGTGACTGAGTGAGTGAGTGAGTGAGTGAGTGAGTGAGTGAGTGAGTGAGTGAGTCAGTCGATGATAGTGACAGTGATGGTGAGTCTTGATGTCTTGCTACACACCATAACATGAAGCACTGTAGTATTGCAACACAACACTATGATGTAAAGCCATGATACCATTAGTTATTTTTTCCTCTACAGCATTTTCACTGGACTCGTTAAAAGAGGAATAAATACTAATGACACTCTCTCTCTCTCTCTCTCTTCTCTCTCTCTCTCTCTCTCTCTCTCTCTCTCTCTCTCTCTCTCTCTCTCTCTCTCTCTCTCTCTCTCTCTCTCTCTCTCTCTCTCTCTCTCTCTCTCTCGCTCGATATAATTCCATCATGTAAGCCTCAGTAATCCACACACAAGTACAGGAAATTGTTGCCACGAGATAAAGAACAAACTATTGTGGAGAGAAAAAAAGCTTGAGTGTGGCTGTATCATTTTCCCTTTTCCCTCCACGCACACTCAGGGAAGAACACGTCGCGTTAATGATTGTTTGTTTTGTAGTTGAGATCAAACACATCATCATCATCACGATGCTTAAAGGTTATTATCTCTAAGCAACAACAATTACTCAACATAATAATGACTACAACTTCATCTCTTTGACACTTCCTATAACTGTGGTGTTTTTTTAATCATATTTGTTTACTGTAACACACACAGACACAAAGACAAACACACACACACGCACACGCACACGCACACGCACACACACACACACACACACACACACACACACACACGTAATTGCAACACTAAAACATTCCAAAATTAAAAGAAGAAAAAAAAACGAAATTGAAATAACTTTTGTATTGAACATGTTTTCGTTAGTTTTAAAATTAATATATTTGCACACCACATTTTATTACCATGCACGTATACCCTCGTGTTCTGCAGTAGCGGTGAGATAAAAATGTGTCCATCCCAAAGAGTCAATACCTATCCATCTGTATTATGTTGTAGTCTATGTATTTAGCCTTTCCCAATCCTCTTCTCCCGTTCTTCTTCATTACTACAATTGACACTCTCACCCACAACCCTCCACCACAACTTGACCACAACCTAAGTGCAACAGCCTGACTCTCTTCACTGTATTCAAGGTACAGGATACTACCAACACGTTGATTACAGTACAAAGCAAGTCGTTACAGCTGTACTTTCTCCCTTCCATACATACACACATACATACATACATACATATAAACATACAGGTCTCTCCCAGTCACTGTAATTCGTCCCTTACACACAGGCCTCTCACATTCTTAGGTCTTCAAATTCCTAATCATATTCTTAGTAACAATCCTATTCACATTCCTAGTCACATTCCTAATCACATTCCTAGTCGTTTGTTGGTCATTTGAACTTTGACATTAATCTCTCCCTTTGTTATATACCTCCTGAACCTACTTCTTACTATTGAGGTGTGGCGTATTGCATTTACAATTACGCTTAGTAAGTATATACACACACACACGCACACGCACAGGTACACACGCACACACACACACACAAAAAAATATATAAAAGGTATCATAACTGTAAATGTAGCAATAGGGGGAATGGAAACAGGAACGATAAACAAAAAAATACACAGCTATTATGAGAGAGCAAGCTTCTGGGAATATCAATTGGTCTGCTGAAAGGACGACAACATACAATATACATAAAATATACTCCCATGTTTAATGATGGAGCTGGTACGTCTATTACTAATTACAAGGAAGAAAAGAAAAAAAACGAGAGAGAGAGAGAGAGAGAGAGAGAGAGAGAGAGAGAGAAGAGAGAGAGAGAGAGAGAGAGAGAGAGAGAGAGAGAGAGAGAGAGAGAGAGAGAGAGAGAGAGAGAGAGAGAGAGAGAGAGAGAGAGAGAGCAGACCAACAAAAGGAAGACACCATTGCATAAAACTAGATAACGATACAGACCAAGAATGTGGGAAGAATACAAGAAAAAACAGTAAATTATCATACAAGAATACAAAGACAGAAGGAGATCAAATTATAGAAGGATAGTGTTCATTGTGCTAAGAAGAGGCTAGTTTGTCTTATAAAGTTGTAAAAAAAAAAAGAAAATAGAGAAGAGAAAATAGTATACTTAGGGTAAAAATATTGTTGTGTAAAGGTAAATATGATGAAGTTTGAGACGTATGCGAGATAATAAGTGACATGTCAATTAACCTTTAGAGTTGAGATGTATGTAGATCCTTAAACAGAGATGATTCTATACAAGGTGAACATACAACTTGATGTCTATAAAGTGTTGCAAATGATGGAGATACAAGGGTGAGTGGAAGGTAATGGAGATAGGTAATAATAATACGATATCGATTCTTAGGTAGTCAATAAATAACAAGAAATCCATGATATTATATATATATTTTTTTCAGTACAGCAAATGCAACATACGATTTGAAGATTGTATATTTATTAATTTATAGAGATAGACATAGATATAAAAATTGCTTACGTGGATTAGCTTACTTCACAGGAACTATATAAAATCAATGTGAAAAAAGAAACTAAAGGATACAAACTTGAGACTAAACACTTATTAACCCAAATAGGAAGTAATTATCGAGTTATACATTATCATTAAACTGAACATTATAGAGAAGAGAAAAAAGCTGCTTAAACTATATCAACTTGGACCTTCAATATAAAGTTTTCGTTAAGGTGGCAATAAGATCATCATATAAGTTGTAAAGTTTTAAAAGAATAACAAGGATAGTTAGACATATGGGAGGAGTTACGAAATATAACGTAATATTTCGAAACAAGGTGCAAAGTGGAGTTCCCAAATTACGTTTTTGATATATAAGAATGTAAGTGATATGACGGAAGGACAGTAATTATATAAACATGCTTGCACGCGATGCTAAACTAAACTTATCAAAACAACTTGGAAACAATGATTAATGCAGGATAATACCGGAAAGTTTGGATAAATTACATGAATGAAGCCAAGATTGCAAAAATATGCGTGTGTGTGTGTGTGTGTGTGTGATGACGCCACACACACACACACACACACACACACACACACACACACACACACACACACACACACACACACACACACACACACACACACACACACACACACACACTGCACATTGCCAAACTCTCTCGCTAAGCAACACTCAAGTTATGTAAGTTAAAGTAGAGAGACTGTAATAACCAAGATAACGAAACCTTGGTAGCTTTTGATATGATTTAGGATTCTAACAATACCTTATGAGAGAGAGAGAGAGAGAGAGAGAGAGAGAGAGAGAGAGAGAGAGAGAGAGAGAGAGAGAGAGAGAGAGAGAGAGAGAGAGAGAGAGAGAGAGAGAGAGAGAGAGAGAGAGAGAGAGATTCTACCCATCATTATGCTTAGTAAACGTTGCAAATCAATAACAGATTCAAGGTGATATGCCCCATAAATCCAATTACATAAAGGGTATTGATTCTAACTTTCATTAAATACGTGCACTCACCAGGTAACGAGCGGGTGAGGCAATAAACGGAACGTAAATTGTATAGCGGTGCATGACTATAAGGCTACATACAGACGTATTACATTCCCTTCCTACACACCAACAATAGACGTAATACTGTGTGAATATTAGCCACGCTTACTAATGATAGAATCTAACTCGAGGAAATAGTCTTTTATGGACTATAAATTAAAGGTAAGTGATAGTGTAGTTTTGTTTTGCTCATAAGACAAGACAAGACATGTTATGAAAGACAAGATTAGGAATTAGTTGTGTGTTTGAGAAATATAAAAATTCGTCTCCAGAAAGATTGCGTTCATGAATACTCAACATTCCAGATTCTACAAGCTATTACAAGTTTCTGTAAGTTTCTATATAAGTTTCTACAAGTTTCTATAAGTTCCGTTTATGAGGGAGTTACTGCATTGATTGCGTTGAATCTTGATTGAATCCGATTAACACAATGGAACCATAACAGTTTTCTTTCGTTTAATTTGATAAAGTGAATATATAGAATAACATGCCACTTATCTGTAACTTTTGATCGAGATAAAAACAAACTTTTGGTAAGAATTGTTGGCCAAACCCTTTTAACTTTTTCCTTAAGTTTTGATCGGAAATTCAGTATTATGTTCTACTTTTTAGGTGAAATATATATATAATTCAATAATATTCTCATTTGGTTATGTGAGTCCATCAACTTACTGGTTGATATTAATCCTTGCCACTTTACTGCAATTTGGGTAGAATTTCAAAATGACATATATATATCCCAACCTTGAAAAGCTGTGTGCATACTATAATGGATGTGTGTGTGTGTGTGTGTGTGTGTGTGTGTGTGTGTGTGTGTGTGTGTGTGTGTGTGTGTGTGTGTGTGTGTGTGTGTGTGTGTGTGAGTAGACATACATTACTGATAACAAAAACTTGCAATAAAAAGGAATGAAAATTTGACAAGCGTGATGAATTTGATTGCAATATCGTTATTACATCAACCTAATGCACCGGTGAAACGTTTTGAACACCTCAACTATCTTTATTCTCTCTCTCTCTCTCTCTCTCTCTCTCTCTCTCTCTCTCTCTCTCTCTCTCTCTCTCTCTCTCTCTCTCTCTCTCTCTCTCTCTCTCTCTCACACACACACACACACACACACAAACCAACCATGAGTACACCTGGTATAAGTTTTCCTAATGTTTTACCTCCATTCTTACTTATATTCAGAGCCTAACACTGTAACCCCGCGGCCTTGTACACCACCACCACCACCACCACCACCACGACCACCACGCTTTTCCTTACAATAACGAAGCAGTGTCACGGCAGCACACTCAACCTCACTGTAACTATAATATCCTTTTCTTCCCAGCAGGATGTGATGTGATGTGATGTGAAGTAAGTAAGTGGTGGTGATGATGAGTGAAACAAATGACTGGTAATGAATAAAGAACAGAACCACGTAGGATGATAAGTAGGTTTCATGTTTTTTTTGTGGTATTGAAGTACAGGAAATAATGTGAGAAAATACTTTAAAAGAGTTAGTGAAATAAACAGTGAGAGAGAGAGAGAGAGAGAGCGAGAGAGGGGGGGGGGGGGAATGTGTGTGTGTGTGTGTGTGTGTGTGTGTGTGTGTGTGTGTGTGTGTGTGTGTGTGTGTGTGTGTGTGTGTGTGTGTGTGTGTGTGTGTGTGTGCGTGTGCGTGTGCGTGTGTGTGTGTGTGTAGGGAGTGCCGGACCAACACAAAGTTACGTGAAGGCGCGTTGTATGATGCACCAAGTTAGTCCGGGAGACGCGGGTTGAGGCTCACATTCGGATGAGTTAGTACGACGTTAGCGGACGTGTGTGTGTGTGTGTGTGTGTGTGTGTGTGTGTGTGTGTGTGTGTGTGTGTGTGTGTGTGTGTGTGTGTGTGTGTGTGTGTGTGTGTGTGTGCGTGTGTGTGTGTGCGTGTGCGTGTGCGTGTGCGTGTGTGCGTGTGTGTGTGTGTGTGTGTGTGTGTGTGCGTGCGTGTGCGTGTGCGTGTGTCAATCATAGTTTAGTGATTCGTCCCCATTATAAAGATCGCTGTTTTACGTGTGGGTAGGTTAGTGGATACATAATAAATATCATCATTACTACTAGATTATCATTATCATTAGTATTATTAGCATTAACATTATCAACAGGGAAAAGGAATGGGGTGGGATGGGGTTGGGTTGGGTGAGGTTAGGTGGCTGTCCTCTCGCCTCGTCTGCTTCCCCTCCTCGTCCTCCTACAGTGTGTTACGTTGCCACAGCTACACGTCATCGCGCCTCCATAAAGCAGACCTGCCGCCCCCTCATTGCGAAATCTAAAATGAATGCCCCCGCCATTCAGTTACTCGCGACGCTCCTCTTTACGTCCCTTTATCTCCCCTCCCTCCCTCCCCTCCCCTGAATACCTAAGACTCGTGTGTGTTGTGATTCCGTGACCAGCGTTGCAAGTTCAATAAGCAGTTTTGTTTTTGCGTGTCATTGAATTGTTTGAAATTACTTGTTACACATGGAAAAGTAAGTGTGAATGTGAGTTTGGATTTAACATAACACAGAAGAACGTAACGTAACTATAAAGTGTTCTCGTTGGCGAAGTGATGCTGGCTCTAACTCAGGATCTGGTAACTGATGGGGTTCGATCCTCATTGAATCACACGTCATGGAATCTGAATGAGGGAATAGACCGCAGACACGCTTATCACTCCTCACTAATTTTACTCCTCTCATCCTATCCTTTCCCCTTCTTCGCCTCACCACACACATCCCTCCTCCTATCTGCGTCACCCATCCACTCACCATCACCATCACCTTCAGAAATATACTAGTCTGGGTCTCGAGTTGGCAACGTAACAAAAGTAGGTAGATTTTATGGTTATCAATGCCTTGAATGTTGTACTGTTACCCGATATTACCAAGCTGCCTCATGATCCCTTGCAACTCTGAGCCTACCATCGCGTGCATGATACTCTGCTGTCTATCATAAGTTTATATTAATTACAGTAACATTATACCTATATGAAGATAATTGAAGGAAAATGAAATAGTGTATATACATTTTGTCGAACTATTTTTGCTACTACTACTACTACTACTACTACTACTACTACTACTACTACTACTACTACTACTACTACTACTACTATCACTATTTCTTCTACTACTACAACTACCACTACCACTACCACTACCACTACTACCACTACTACTACTATCCATTACTATCCGTGAACCCGTCCCTCCCTTGACACGTCCAATAAATAAAGCCAACATTTCATCCATTCCCCATATTTTCAGTAATCTGGGAACACGTCATCTCTCAACGTGGATGACAGTGGATGGTGATGAGTGGTGATGGGTGATGGTGATGGGTGGTGAAGGGGTGCTACGGTGTGATGACTTGTGTTGTTGAGGGTGATGTGTGGTGATGTGTGGTGATGTGTGGTGATGTAGTGACCAGTACTAGTGAGTGATGGTGATGGTGGTGCAAATATATGGGGAATGGGGGCAGATAATGGGTGACTATTAGTGATGTGGGTGATGGGTGATGAAGTAGAGTTAAAGAGTGATCATAATAAGATGGTGATGATGTGTGGTGATGACGTGTGGTGATAGGAATGTGTGGTAATAGGAATGTGCTGGAATGGATAGGAATATTACTGGAATGGAATGAATGGATGGGACAGAACGTGATAGATTGTATTAGGTTAATTAAAGTGGAGTGGGTGTGGAGGGGATGGTGTCTGCTTTGGGAAAATGAATTATAAAGTTAAAAATCAATGTTTTTTATCCTATTAACTTAACGAAGCGAGTGGAGTGTGTGGGAACTGAAGGGCAAACAAAAATAGAGAGAAAGAGAAAAAAGAGACACGACATATTTTGCTATCTAAATTATTATTAGTAGTAGTAGTAGTAATATATTCTATGATGCATTTCTTCATCTCTGTTCCTAATTGGCTAACTTTGTGCTTCTAATACGTACACACGCACACGCACACGCACACACACACGCACACACACACACACACACACACACACACACACACACACACACACACACACATACACCTTCCCCTCGCTTGCATCGCTGGGAAAAGATGAAAAAATATAAAGTCGGTCAGTGATGCCTTCCGCCTCCCCTACACAGATTAATAGGTGACCAGCTGGACTTCATTTTTTGGGTGGCATCGAGACCAAATTTATCCCTGTGTGACCCTAGAAAATCAAACAAAAAAATAGATCCCAGTGGAGCGAGGAACTTGCTTGAGGGGGAGAAGAGGAAGAGGGGGGAGGGAGGAGGGATAAGGTACGGCAGAGGGGAAAAGTGGAAGAGAAAAAGAACAGAATGAAAAGTGGATAGAAAGTACTAGGAAAGCAATAATAATAGTGAGGATAGATAGTGAGTAAGACTGAAAACATGAAAATTATAGGTTCAGAAGAGAATAAAAGGAGATGAAATGAGCATGAAAATATAGGGCAATAATCATGAATAGGTAAGGAAGTTGAAATGATAAATATGTTGAGAAATTTTAAGATACAATTCAAAGGAAAAACTGATTACCTAAAGGAAGTTTAAAAATGCAAAATATTATCCAGTATGAATAAATGAATGAATGTCTAGAAAGCGAATGTAGATACGGAATGACGGGTGAGGGAAGGGAGGAGGGAAAGGAGGAAGGGAGGAAGGGAGGAAAGGAGGAAGGGAGAAAAGGAGGAAGGGAGGGTTGGTTACTTAGCAATGGAAGCAATGAAGAATAATGGAAGGATGGAATAGGAGGCGGGAGATGGAAGGGTAGGAAGGGATTGGGGGAATCAGGTGAATAAGACCAATAATTTAGTGAAAAATACGAAAAGGAAAAGAAATTAATCGAAAAATAACAATAAAACTAGTCTTCCAAACAGTACAAACAATAAGGTATGAAATAAATCAACCAGGAATGTCATGTTTAGAGTCACATTACATTAAAGTTTATCCAAAACCTTCCAAAGTGAATCAGAACACATCATGGAGTGTCTTCCCGCTAACCTCAAAAGCCTTCACTCCTTCCTTCCTTCCAGCGGTTCACTTCACGTCCTCCTGAGACACAACAACTCTTTCTCATCTTGTTTATACTGGATTGGCAACAAAAACTTCCGTCTCCCGAGCCACATCATAACCTCAGTTCCCTTGCGAGGCTCGAAAAGCGACGCTGCTTCTGTGATACCTCGGATGGAACACTGACAGCTGGGGTTCCAAGGCAAGAATGTAAACAATGACCAAAGTGAGGATGGTATGTATGTTGAAGATGTCTTGTGTTAATGTAAGAAAAGACTCTCTCTCTATCTCTATCTCTATCTCTCTCTCTCTCTCTCTCTCTCTCTCTCTCTCTCTCTCTCTCTCTCTCTCTCTCTCTCTCTCTCTCTCTCATTACCACTACTATGACTCTCAAAGGAAGTGAGGTGCCCCCACCACAGCTTTTTCCTTCACATTAACAGCATTCCACTATAGGAGGAGGAGGAGGAGGAGGAGGAGGAGGAGGAGGAGGAGGAGAGGAAAATGTGGAAGAATTTAGAGAAGGAAGAAAGATGGGAAGTCAAGAGCAGAACAGACTTGGTTTTGGAGGAGTCAGGGAGAGAGGGATAAACCTGAGCTGAAAGGGAAGGGAGGAAACCAAAGGGAAGAAAAGAAAGAGAGAGAACCAAAGGGAGGAAACAAAAATGAGGAAACGAAGAGGAGAAAACGAAAGGAAGTTAACCATAGGTGGGAGAGGGGAAGGAAGAGTCACGGGCTAACAATCTGCCGGGACAGGAACACATGAAGTGGAAATTCCAAGTTAGCCTGGCGTGCGAGGGTTATGTTATGTTTGTTTGGTGAACGCAGAATGGATAGCTGCGCCTCCTGCAAGTTGTGTTCTGAGGCACACACTCCCCTGCTGTGTCTGCCTCTCGTGGGACGAAGGGCACACACGTTGTCCCGCCGCCCCGTTGGGAGGCACTGAACACAAGCACAAACAGTAGTGTTCAGTCTGGGAATGACACCACACGCGGGGCCGCCAACCTCTTAAAGTAGTCACCTTTTGTTATGTTCACTCACCGCTTTGTTACCGGTGTGTCCTCTTGTCTCTCTACAAAAAATAATCAAATGAAAATGCGTTGCGTTCCTCCACTGTTCACAAAGGGAAAGACATGTTCAAAACATGAGTCCCCGAGCTTTAAAGTCGTCCTCCTCCCTCCCCCCCCCATCCACCCCTTACTGGCAGGCCTGGGCGGCTCAGTGTTTGGTGGACAAGCTGGTGAACCTGTTCCAACAGTTCATACCTGAAGCTTCATGAAAAGAACAACACCTTGACGCCTCCTCTCCCCTCCACCCGCTGCACGACGCAGTGCTCTTGGCAACAGCTTCAAGTGCAGTGGTTCATCACTTTAAGGATGACGCACTTAATGGCTGTTTTGATGAATGGTACTTGTTGTTGGTAAGTTCAAGCCGCTGACCCGCGATGTATTTATTGTATAATAATGCAGCCCGTCACCTCCTCTTTAACAAAGACAAAATAAGACTTACAACTGTGGACGTCGGAATTTTGACCATTCAATAGTTTCACAAAAGTGTTATAAATAAGTTGCACGAATCAAACTTTCATTCATACAACTGACTTACAACATAAATCACACACACCATTAATACCTGTAACCTTTCGTCTGCGTGTTGAGGCGTCACTGCTGGAGGACGACCCACGTCAACCAGATGTTACCCTTGAACCCTTTAAAGGTGCGACGGGCGTATGTGGCTCCCGAGGGCCGGAGGGTGTGACGGAGGAAGGCTGGAGGGAGAGAGTGTTGTGTTGTGTGTTTTCCTTCCTTAAGCAGCGACACAAACACAACTTTCCTCATCCGCACCTTTAACATGCCCGGCTTAGCTTCGTTAATGAGACTCGTTCTTGTTATTGCAATACGGACATGTTAGTCTATAAAGGGAACTGCATTTAGTCCCTGAGCAGCTGTGACTTAAGTGTTCGTCCTTGTAATCGTAATCGTTCTTCTGCTTCTTCTCTCCTTCCTTGTTCTTCTTATTATACTTCTCTTTACTCTCTTTACTCTCCTCCTTTCTTTCTTTCCTTCCTTCCTTCCTTCCTTCCTTCCTCCCCCCCCTCCCCCACACACGTTCGCAGGTTCCTATCGCCGCACTAAACTCTCCATCTAACTTCTCATAACTTCATAACCTCTTTGTTATACGTTATCATATTACTTTGATTGTTTAGTCCAACTTTTTCACGTCTTCCCTTCATTCATAATTTCAACAAACCTTTCATCACACACACACACGCACACGCACACGCACACGCACACGCACACACACACACGCACACACACACACACACACACACACACATACACACTCACTTCAATTCCTTTTATTTGTGTATGTGTGAACGTGTGTGTAAACATTCATATATTGTATTTATGTATACACTGATATGTATTTATGTATGTGAGCATGTAGGGAGGTAA
>JAXIVD010008323.1:10000-12500 GCA_036785275.1 Cancer borealis | reverse complement strand
AGTAGAACACATCTAGCTGACCAAGACGTTAAACAACAAAAACTAAGAAGGCAATGGTTCCAAATTGTTCCTTTTTCATACATATATTTTTGTTTTGTAAGTTGCAGAGTCTGTATGTACATACTAAATGAAAATAGGTTTAAGTAATAATGAAAGTAGCTTACATGTAATCAACTAATGGGATTGTTCAGTAAGAATATTCTTTCAACGTGTTTTTTATACTATAGAAATTTGTCAAAAACAATAGACTTATTGATGTATCTTATGTTAGTTGCATGAACATTTAGTAGAATAGTAGGTTCACACTGAGCTCTGTTTGAGGCGGAGCTGAACAAAAATAACCAATAATTATTCTTATCTAGAGGTGAGCAGGTGCTCTCCCATCAATCAAGCCTGTAGACATTTGTCAGCGTTGTCCATGACTGCTGTTCCAAGCCAGTATTTCCTTTAGAAACACACTGCTCAGTTGAGTTTCCGGTATATCATTGTATGCCTTCAAGGGCATTCTGTTGTAGTTATCAGTTACTGTTATCTTTTTTTAAAGCTCAGTGATTCAAGCTGTTCTTTACCTTCAACTAAGGAGGCAGTCGCCCTTGGCTGTACTTCATACTATAGCTCTTGGAGTACGTCATTGTGGAGGTAGAATGTCCTACCTTCATGGTGTGGACACTTAATGGTCTCAGTAACACAATCCAGCGCTTTAGGTTGTGGTTTATACATGTAAGAAAAAGTAACCGTTGTCTATTTTGTATCACTAGTATTTTCAACAGTATCATTGTATTATTATTGTATTCTATTGTTGTTCTCTGTGTTCAATTTGTCCATTCGTGTTGCCTATACATTCGAGTGAAATTGAATTATTATTATCATTATCATTGTTATCATTATTATTATTTTCTTAGCAACATGACGTCTTGGCTAGCCGTGTTCTACTTCTTTCACGTTTAAGCAGCCAAGGAGGTAAGAGGTGCTTTATATTATATTATTTTTGTATAACGGTTTTGTGTTTGAAAATGGCAATAGTATTGTCCGGAAATGTTGTACAATAAAGAATGTCATCTCTTTTGATGAGGGTTTATCATTTTCTATCAAGTGTGTATGCGAGAGAGAGAGAGAGAGAGAGAGAGAGAGAGAGAGAGAGAGAGAGAGAGAGAGAGAGAGAGAGAGAGAGAGAGAGAGAGAGAGAGAGAGAGAGAGAGAGAGAGAAGAGAGAGATAAAAGAGAGGGATAAAAGAAAGAGCAAGGTGGAGAAGTAAAAAAGATCACTTCCCTGCAAAACTCTCCTCGGTAAGGTTCATCATGTGAGGTGAATTCTGTCGTAAATTAGTCCGCCTTGCCCGTGTGTGTCGCTAAGTAGGCTGGGCGCTAAACCTCCCTGATCCCCACGCCATAGGCTTAAAACAGGATCCCTAGCTATTTATTTTACTGCCCTACCACCGCGCGGCTTTGTCTGCACCAAGTTTCATGTATACTGTTCAGGCTTTTTGAGAGAGAGAGAGAGAGAGAGAGAGAGAGAGAGAGAGGAGAGAGAGAGAGAGAGAGAGAGAGAGAGAGAGAGAGAGAGAGAGAGAGAGAGAGAGAGAAAGAGAGAGAGAGAGGAGAGTGAGATGAGAGAGATGAGAGAGAAACAAAATTGAAGAAAACTACATAGAAAAGTTAGATATTGACAATGAATAATGAAAAATAATACCTTCTCGATAGATCTGAATCAGCGTTTCAAATTGATATTTCTATATTTCATCTTACATGCATCGCAAAAGAGGTCTTCCTTTCTTTCCTTCTTCATTTTTTACCTCCTTCACCTTCTCCCTCAACCACCACCACCACCACCACCACCACCACCACCACTACCACCATCTTATCCTCAATATAGTGTTGCTCATCTCCTATTGTCTTCTTTTTCTTCTCCTTTCCTCCTCCTCCTCTTCCTCTTCCTCTTCCTCTTCTTCCTCCTCCTCCTCCTCCTCCTCCTCCTCCTCCTCCTCCTCCTCCTCCTCCTCCTCCTCCTCCTCCTCCTCCTCCTCCTCCTTAGTAATTGTTAGATACGTACATACGTTGAAGCTTAAATAAATAAACACCTGGAATTAATTACAGCGGAATACACATTCAAACAAGATTTTCGCTTAATTGCAGCGTCAGTGTACAGGTGTGCCTTGGGGGCGGCCTCCTTCCATGTTTACTTATCGAGGTAATGTCTTTTTGCGTGTTTGGAGGGGCCCAAGGAACCCTTTCTTGGCTGTGACGGAGAGTAATGTTAAGTCGTAATGAGGAATAAGCCCACTATAGATTTTTTGCTTAATGCTGATGAGATGTAAAGTCGGTCTGGCCGCCTCGCAGGTTCCAGGAAGAGAATGTTGCCGTGGTTGTGGTGGTTGTAGTGGTGGTGGTTGTAGTGGTGGTGGTGGTGGTGGTGGTGGTGGTGGTGGTGGTGGTGGTGGGGTGAAGGTGATGGTTTAAATACTGACTACTAAGATTACTAGTGATTTATGAAACTATACTT
>JAXIVD010008323.1:0-2500 GCA_036785275.1 Cancer borealis | reverse complement strand
AAGCTGCGGCAAAATGGTCCCCCTGATGAACTCTCTCAATGTATACACCGAAAATAACCTTCGTGTCCCCACTTAATCAGATGACTCACTGCCCAGACCATCACCACTGCAGCACGTCATCGTCCATTCGTCTCTCCTCTCCGTCCAATAAGCAAACCCTCAGCCTGCCGTCGCCTCCATCCGGCCGGTGGCATAAAAAGGGACGAGGCCGGGATGCTGAACGTGGAGTAGGAGCATAGGCGGATGTTAGTTCCCAGTTTGTTTATTTTGCCGCAACTCTGGTAATAGCATGGAGTTTGTTTTTCCTTGTGGCGGCCTGACGAATGTCCTTTGACAGCCTGCATCTAGGGTGGCTGGACGCTGACGCACGACTCCACATTAATTAGGATGGGGCACCTCACCCCAAGCCTCATTAATTCCACACACAACGGAGGCACAGCAAACACGAAATTGATACCCAGCCGCATCCATCCGGGTATTAAGCGAATGAACACGTGTTGATTTTTTCTCCTTTTGTCTAAGCCAAGGAGACGGATAGCAAGGGTATTAATTGTATGTGGCAGCTGCGGAGTGTTGCTAACTTGATGAGTCACAAGGCGGAGGGGAAAGTGAAGGAGGAGGACGAGGAAGAGGAAGAGGAAGAGGAAGAAGAGGAGACCAGCGCCACGGGACTTACATTATCGTGTTAGTTCCTTGTCTTCCCATATTAGTAATACGAAACGTTACCACTTATGCGCAGTTTTTATGGAAGTTTATGATTTTATGCTGCAATTTCGTATTCAGTATCTGCATTCACGAATTATTTTGAAATCAGGAATTCTTATAATACTATTTACTTATTTAATACGTTTTACACCAACAATTCATCGGCGTCTCTTAACTAACTATTTTTTTCTACTTCCTCTTGGAACCGTAGTAGGATTTTTTTAGATAGCGAAAAAAAAAAAACCTGACTAGACAAAGTTCAGGCAGAGGAATAACACCCGACCGTCATGGAGGAAAAGCTGCGATAGATATCTTTTGATCGTAATCCCAAGGGAGGAACCACTACCACACGCCCTTGTTTACAGCGTCGCGCTAGTCTGCCAGGGCCTAGACCTCCTCACGCCCAACCCGCCCCAGGCCACGTCTCGCCACCGCCTTGTTAATAAGGTGAAATTCCCCTCCCACGTAAAATTCCACGCACAGGTGTACCCTCTGGGGATTTGGATTGTAAATGCACTCACACACCCACACGCACACAAACACACACGCGCGCACACACACACACACACACACACACACACACACACACACACACACACACACACACACACACACACACACACCCACACCCACACCCACACCCACACACACACACACACGCGCGCACATGCACATGCACACGCAAACCCACACACACACACACACACACACACACACACACACACACACACACACACACACACACACACACACACACACACACAAAAACAAACACATTGTAGTAACAGACACATTCATCGACATTTTTTTTGATCTGCGTGTCTTATAAACGTATCAGTAACAGAAAAAACAGACATCTGTTAAAGAGACTGACAGTGAAATACTCAATATCGAGGACATGTGTGTATGTGTTTGTGTGCGTGAGTGTGTATATGTGTGTTGAATATTATTTATATATATATATATATATATATATATATATATATATATATATATATATATATATATATATATATATATAGAGAGAGAGAGAGAGAGAGAGAGAGAGAGAGAGAGAGAGAGAGAGAGAGAGAGAGAGAGAGAGAGAGAGAGAGAGAGAGAGAGAGAGAGAGAGAGTGTGTGTTAGAGAGAGAGAGTTAGAGAGAGTGAGTTAGAGAGAGAGAGTTAGAGAGAGAGTTAGAGAGAGAGAGAGAGAGAGAGAGAGAGAGAGAGAGAGAGAGAGAGAGAGAGAGAGAGAGAGGAGAGAGAGAGAGAGAGAGAGAGAGAGAGAGAGAGAAGGTGAGAGAGAGAGACGTACAACCTCACAAATAAATACAGATAAAGAGACAGAGAGACAGACAGAATCATCAAACAATAACTACGTTATCCTGCTGCCACGCACCTAAGTATTCCTGAGTCTTTCCTTTTACAAGAACATTTTCGCAAGTAGCCTCAAAGAGATCAGGTAATAGAGACTACAACGCGATTTGAAAAAGGAAATCTGATAGAAAATCCCTTTTGCCTAAGTTTCTCTCTCTTTCTCTCTCTCTCTCTCTATCTATCTATCTATCTATCTATCTATCTATCTATGTATCTATCTATCTATCTATCTATCTATCTCTCTTTCTTTCTTTTTATCTCTCAAGGAGAAAGTAAAGCTGATAATACCATTTATCTCGCATCATCTCCTTCCATAACAAAACAAAATGAGAAGGATATACAACGTTCCACATTTTCTTTACCTAATGGAGTAAACATTGATATATCACACACGTAATGAATGGTTAGCAAGTGGTTACAAACAGTAGCCACTTCA
>JAXIVD010008322.1:10000-17837 GCA_036785275.1 Cancer borealis | reverse complement strand
GTGAGGTCGCCCTCGACAAGGTCAAAGACCACATTGAGGGCGATAGGATGTAAAAGGGCTTCCTCGACAGCCGCTGATGACACGCCAAGGTTGAGCTGCGGTGGTGGAGGCGAGAACTGGAGGCCATGGACAGGGCCACCGTGCACCCTGCACGAACCCTGTCTGCCAAGGCCGTGACCTCACTGGAGGAGGCAGACCGTCTCCACGGCCTCCAGGACAAAGGTGACCTGGAGAATTGCCAAGCTCTATCCTGCCACATGGAATGGGTCATAGAAGCAGAGGCTCCAACACTGGAGCACGAACTAGTGGAGGCGCCCATAGTCATAGTGGATGAATCACCTGTGGGGGGGATGGACCCGTGAATGACCCACTAATAGGTGACCCTACAGGGGAAGATGAGCCGCTAGAGGATCCCCGAGTGGCTGATCCCTCAGAGGAGGCACATCCAGTAAACGGCTCCCCAGAGGAGGATCCCCCAGGGGAAGATGAGCCGCTGGAGGTCCTCCCAATGGCCAGGACCACCCAGTGAAACACGATGCTGCCTTCGAAGGCGTGGCCGCCTCTCCTCATCACCTGAAGGGGAGTCGCCACAGGGGGAAGCTGTTCTTGTGGCTGGTGTACCTACACGTCCCACCAATCATCGTCATCTCCACCCTCAAGGCGTATGGGCGGTTTAGGGTGTTTCGACACCACTGAAGGGCACCGCTGAAAAGCGGCACAGGATTCCGGCGCCCACCAAGGGCGTGACAGGCTTCTCAGGGCTCAGGCTGCGCTGGCTTACATCACTCCAAAGGATCCTGCCAATACTACAGGGTTATACCCAATTTAGCGCCTCAGTGGTGCAGTGGTTAGCACGTCTGACTACGAATCCGCTGGTCCGAGTTCAATCCCGAACAAAGGCAGGCGACGCACAGCTCACCCAGCTGTTCATCCTCCCAAACGGATTGGTAGATAAATGGGTACCTAGGGAAACCTGGGGAAGGTAAACTGTGGAAAGTTGGATGTCACAGTGGCCCTGTGTCCCGGCGAAACGGATTAATTTCCAACACAGGCTCAAAGGCCAATGTTACGGGAGATGAGCGCCCACACCTACGCACAACTATTGCTTGTGCCAACACTTTACCTTTACCTACCTACATCTAAACAATTACGTAATCATATTTATTGAACTTTAGATCCTGTCAACATTAAAAGGATCAATCATTACTTAACCATTACGTTACTTTTATCATCTTTATTAAACTACTACTACTACTACTACTACTACTACTACTGATAATAATAATAATAATAATAATAATAATAATAATAATAATAATAATTATTATTATTATTATTATTATTATTATTATTATTATTATTATTTTAGGGAACGTATTTTTTTCTTCTATCATTTCTAAACATTTTCTACCATATCAAAATCATCTGATATATGACATGTTTTTTTTTATATCCTTTACATTATTAACTTTATTTTTTATTCAAATTTAAATCGCCATTCAAAAAAGAAACTTAATCAAATATGGTTTGAAGTATCGTGGGAAAAACTTAATAGATGAAATACTAAAAAAAAAAATTTGAATGAGCAAAATAAAGCAAAATGCACTGCACACACACACACACACACACACACACACACACACACACACACACACACACACACACACACACACGCACACACACACACATACACACATACACACACACACACACACACACACACACACACACACACACACACACACACATACACACACATACACACACATACCACACACTACACACACACACACTACACACACACACACACACACACACACACACACACACACACACACACACACACACACACACACACACACACATGCTAGGGTGGGCCAGGAGGACCCACCATGCATCCCACTTATTTCTTTATGATTAATTATAGACACGCATAATTTCACGTACTGATAGAATAAAAAGAGCAGAAAGGAGTGAAAGTCGATGCACTACCAGGGCACACTGCTGACCTCACTGCTGTGAAACCCAGCTCGGGGTTCAGTGTCAGCTAGATTTAAAACATTAATAAATTTAGTGTCCCAAATGTTGTCTAATATGCCCCATTTCAAAATTAGATAACCATACCTGAATAGACAGGGTGTGCCAACGCGGGAGAGCCGAGCCAAGAATAAAGGGGCTTAATTCATTCGGTTGGTGTACAGATCGCACGGGACTTAAATGGCACTGGATGAACGATCGGGCTAGGTGTAGTATGAATCTAGTCGTATTCCATATATGAAAATGCATTTGGTTAAAGTGGTAAAAGGATAAACCCTCGGCCTTAACCAAAACAATAATTCAATTGCTCTCAGATATATCAAGCACCCACTAAAAAAGGTTAAAGGATTATGAAGTGAAACTTCTTTTAGGCATAATGGCTACAAGTGACTCACCTTCAGTGAAGAAGCAAAAGCAGACAAGTAGCAAGGAGCCTGGAATCTGTATTATTCATTTCAAAAGAACAGACGGAAGTTTCACCTTCATTTCAAGTCTCAACGAGCCACATGAACGATTTTAAACAATCAAGATAATTTCTAATTTGAGACAGCAGCAGCCCATTGGATCTACTAGTAGGATGAATGATGTATGCAAAAGTATTCCGGAAACACTAAATGAAGAAGTTCATGGATATCACCGAGCCTGCTACAATAAGTTCATTAAAAACAAGGATAGACTTGTTCAGCTTGACGCTGGTGAATCTTCAGATGGATCCGGTAAATCATCTAGATCATCCTCTGATAAAGTACTTTTGCAAAGGACTGCATCAGCCAATATTTTTGTACGGACCGGCCTTTAAGATGTGGCGGATAAATACAAAATAAAAATATACCACCATGAAGAGACATTTTAAAGGCTTTCATGTACATATATAGGTAAAGGAGATACAACAAACATCGTTCATAATTAGATAGTAAATAGAACGGAAATAATGTAAGTTATTTATTCTTTCTGTGCGGCCCGGTACCAATTGACCCACGGACCGGTACAGGTCCGCGGCCCGGGGGTTGGGGACCTCTGCCTTAGACCCTCTCTACCCTATTCCTCCGTCGTCAGCAGACAGACAGGGCGTCCCTAAACCTTTCCCCCTCCCCCCGCTCTCTCTCTCTCTCTCTCTCTCTCTCTCTCTCTCTCTCTCTCTCTCTCTCTCTCTCTCTCTCTCTCTCTCTCTCTCTCTCTCTCTCTCTCTCTCTCTCTCTCTCTCTCTCTCTCTCTTTTCTCCCTCTCACTTATACTGGACGAGTGGCTCTGCTGAAGAAGCTACCCTGACTCAGCTCCTCCACCTCCGCCTCCTACTCCTACTCCTACTCCTACTCCTCCTCCTCCTCCTCCTCCTCCTCCTCCTCCTCCTCCTCCTCCTCCTCCTCCTCCTCCTCCTTTTCTCATCCTCCTGTTGTTGATGTAGCCGCCGCTGCTGCTGCTGCTGCTGCTGCTGCTGCTGCTGCTACTGCTGCTGCTGGTGCTGCTGCTGCCTCTAATAGATTGGTTTTGTTCATCCTCATAAGCTTTGTTAATCTTTCGTAATTTGTTTGCATTATATTTCCACCTGATATGCATGTTTAGGCCATCATTTAAAAGTAAGTCTTGTTGTTTAATTTGTTTATATTTTGTTACATAATTCATGTATTTTTTCTTATTTTCTCCACTAACTTATATTTGCCTGAGATATTCTTAACATTGCCTTATAGCGTTTAGCGTTGATGAATGTTAATTCAATTGCTTAATTAGATAGTATAATGTTAGCAATGTTCGTTGGTTAATTGCACAGACTAAAAATGTTTGTGCTTGTTATTTTGTTAAATTTGGAACAGTAAATTTTATTATCTGAAATGAACCAGCAATGTCGTGTTACCAGACTAAACGTGTAAGGGGCAAACATGTTATTATTGTTATTATTGTTATACCACCCTTTGAACTTTCCCCATAAACGCAGTATTTCCCACCACGAGTAGCTGTTACACACCAGCAAATGTTACAACTTCATAGTTAGGGACCGTGTGTAGATTAATTTCCTCTTAGGTGTGTAGTAGTCGCGATAAGAAGAAAAAAAGTGTGAAATACGAATCGTTGCATGAGGTAAATTCAACCAAAAGTGTTTCCAGTGAGTTCAGTTATTTGGTTTCAACTTGATTTTATTCATACAATGTTTCGTTACTTCTCCTTCCGCCGGTGTTTTATTAATTATTATTTTTTAGTTTCGTTCCAACTGCGCTAAATCACCTTTCTTGTCCTTCACAAAATCGATTAACTTTCTGGAAATCCTCGACGCTAAATACCATCTATTGGCCTCCCATTTATGTTGCTCCTCCTCCTCCTCCTCCTCCTCCTCCTCCTCCTCCTCCTCCTCCTCCTCCTCCTCCTCCTCCTCCTCCTCCCCCTCCTCCTCCTCCTCCTCCTCCTCCTCCTCCTCCTCCCTCCTCCTCCTCCTCCTCCTCCTCCTCCTCCTCCTCCTCCTCCTCCTTCTTGCTCTTCCTTTCATCCGTCGCTCGGGAGATGCTATTTTGTTTTGATTACGGAGGGAAGTAAAAAGTTAATGTTCCTCCTTTTGAGTTATATGAGAGAAAGATGGAGAGAGAAAGAGCAAGAAAACAAGGAGTGGAAACGACATATAGAGAAAATAGGAAATGATAAAAAAAAAACAAAGCCAAGAGATCGAGAACAAAAAAGAAAGGAAGAAATAAGAAAAAAAGTGGTAAAGAAAAAAAATGTCGAAACTATAGTGGTAAGGAGCCGATGAAAGCAGTAATTTGGAGTGGTTCCGTCGACAGATTACAATGAGAAGAGTGCTTTAGAGATGTAGAAGACAGGGGAGAGGGCGGTGTGTGGAGGGAAAGGACAGAAAGCTAAGGAGGAGTGTAGCAGAGGAGAGTAGAGAGGGAAAGGAAAGGAGGGAGGGAAGGAGGGTTAAAAGGGCAAGAAGCAAGGGGCTGGTGGTGGGTTTAATATGCTGGTGTTAACATGCTGACTTCGGCAAGGAAAGGGTCAGTTGGTCCTTAGGGGAAACTGGGTCTTATTGGGTGGATGTGTTTATGTATGTGTGTAGGTCTGTGTGTGTGTGTGTGTGTGTGTGTGTGTGTGTGTGTGTGTGTGTGTGTGTGTGTGTGTGTGTGTGTGTGTGTGTGTGTGTGTGTGTGTGTGTGTGTGTGTTTGTTTACAAGTTTTTTTTCTCTTTCTCTCTCTCAATATATATATATATATATATATATATATATATATATATATATATATATATATATAAATATATATATATATATATATATATATATATATATATATATATATATATATATATATATATATATATATATATATATATATATGTAAATACACACATAACACTCTCCCACCATTCTTAGTCTGTGTTTTTCTCTCTTTCCCTCCCTATCTTTCTCTCATATATAAAATTAATCTTCTTCACCCACCTGCCTCACCCACTTGTCTCATCCACCTGCCTCGCCCACCTGCCTCACTCACCTGCCTCACCCACCTGCCTCACCCACCTGCCTCACCCACTTGTCTCATCCACCTGCCTCACCCACCTGCCTCACCCACCTGCTTCACCCATCTGCCTCACCCACCTGCCTCACCCACCTACTTCACCCATCTGCCTCACCCACCTGCCTCACCCACCTACTTCACCCACCTACTTCACCCACCTGCCTCACCCACCTGCCTCATCCACCTGCCTCATCCACTTGCCTCACCCACCTGCCTCACCCACCTGCCTCACCCACCTGCCTTATCCACCTGCCTCATCCACCTGCCTCACCCACCTGCCTCACCCACCTGCCTCATCCACCTGCTTCACCCACCTGCTTCACCCACTTCTCGTCAATGGCACCAATTAAGGTAACAGGTGTGCCCCATGAGGCTCACGGGAAAATAAATGCTTCATGCACTGGGATGAGGAAAGCAACGAAGCTGAAAATTTGTTGTGATGCATACGAGTATAAATATAATATTCATACAAAGTAAATGCATTAGTATTTATACGTATCTGTATATGCCTGACTGTTTATGTATTTGTTTGTGTATCCGTCCCTCTCGCTATGTATCTATCTACCTGTTTATCTATTCATCTGTCTATCTATCTATATATCTATCTATCTATCTATCTATGTATCTATTTGTCTACGATACACACACACACACACACACACACACACACACACACACACACACACACACACACACACACACACACACACACACACTGTTCATTGACTGACTTAGTTTATTCAGTGTTTTACTTCCTTACTCCCCTTCCTCTATCAAGGGATGTAATCTGATTTGATGGACAGCCTTTGAAAGCAAGTGTTTTTTTTTTTTTTTTTTTTTTTTTACGCTCGCAGTGACCCGGAAGAAAGATACTAGTTGACTTTCCGTGACCTTTGCCTGCATGTGTGAATTCTATCCATGTTTGACCTTCATTCACTGCCGGAAGTGTTCTTTTAGTCTAGTGGAAAAGAGATGTGTTTGGAATTAACTTTCTTCTTTCTCCTTTCTCTCTCTTCCCCTTTCTCTAATGTATAAAATAATTACGTCCTGGAATATCAAAAGCTGAGTGATGTTTTTTTGTATTTTTCTTTAAGTAGGAGAAGGAAAGGAAAGGAAAAGGAAAGGAAAGGTGAAGGATAAATTAGAAAATATAACAAAGACTGAGAGGAAAACGAAAAGTGAGAAAGAGAAAGAGAGAGAGAAAAAAAAAAGAGAGCGAGAGAGAGAGCTGGTGAGTTGGGTTGGGTGGTGGTGCAAGGACAAGAGGAGGGATGGGAAGGAGCAGTTTGATGGTTGTTGTTAGGGGAGGAGGAAGGGAGAGGAGGGCAGTTAGAAGAGTGTAGTGAGGGAAGAAAGGAGGGGAAAGTGGCAGTTTGAGGGGCATTGCAAGGGGAAGGGAAAGGAAACGGTGACACCTGACTCAGCCTTCGAACAAAAATTTTAGGAAGGATATTCGTAAATTTGGCTGCTTGTCACGCAGAATATGGTAGGCCTATTTGGTCACTGGGCGTCTGGGGAATTTTTTTTATATTTTATTTAGTTTCTGATAACGCTTCGTGGAAAGTTTTTATGTGTATATGTACTGTACAAAACATGTGTATATATCCATTTTCTGAATATTCAAGTTTGTGCATTGGCCGGAAAAAAAAAATTTCCCAATAACCTAAATAATTACATTTCCACAAAGAGTCTTGATATACAAATCGATTGAAGTTTCCTAATCAAACAACTTCCATTTTTTCCTCTAAGCAATACTGCGTTCAGGAAAACCAATTACTTCCCCTTCACAATACCCTACTGTTCTATCTCAACCTTTAGCATCCCGCACTCACCATCCTCAGAAAAAATGGAAAAAAAGACTCCTATTAGGTGCCTCGAAGTTGTTTATTCCCGAAGAGGAGCACGTTAGCCTCCCTCCCCCGAGCCCATCACTTGTCTTCGTTTTGTGGGTGTTTTGACCATAAGTCTTCATTAATTGGCTCCCTCGCCTCTAAGACCCTCGACAGCTCCTTGCCTCCTCCGGGTGGATGGTGAGGTGTGCGAGGTCGACTGGGATTCATGTGTTCCTGTGTAATGATGGTTTTATAGCTGCTTCTGCTGCTTCTTCTTCTACCAAAACTGCTGCTACTTCTGACTTCATTTTTTTTTACTGCTGCTGCTACTATTATTACTGCTTCTGATCTTACTGCTACTGCTGCTACTGTTGTGATTGCTTCTACCTATATGTTGCTGCTACTGCTATTTTATCTAATCTAACCACTACTATTGCTACTACTACTACTACTACTACTACTACTACTAC
>JAXIVD010008321.1:15000-17840 GCA_036785275.1 Cancer borealis | reverse complement strand
CTGCGATAAAGAATAATAATTAAAGAAAACAACAACAACAGAGAAGCATCCATCAATTTAGTTTGCCAGGTATGGGTGAGGTGTCTGTCGCTCTTTAGTAAGTAAGTAGGTCAGGAGGGAGTGGTCTCAGGTCAGGCGGTGTGGGCGGGCACTACTGACGTCATGAAGCATTATAGCGCGTGACGTCAATGGTCGTTGGTGGAGTGAATATTACAGGCGCTTCCGTTAGAGGGACCGACCGACCGGGAGGGATGAAGGAGACATCTACTTTAAAACCCCTCTAGACTGACTTGACTTAAAACCAATGGGAAAGATAGACAGGGATTGCTTCAAGAGAGGAGGTGGGATGAGTTGTCTGTATATACGAGTGTGGCGTGGGCAGGGTGTAGGTGCGGCCGTGAGGGTTGGTGGTGGTGGGCGGTGGTGATGACAATGATGATGATGGTGATTATGATGACAGTGATGTTGTTGCTTGTCATGGTGGTGGTTTGTTGTTGTATTTTGGTTTCATTGTTGTTGTTGTTGTTGTTAATGGTGGTGGTGGTGGTGCTAATAGAATTGTTGTTGTAGTGGTGGTGGTGGTGGTGGTGGTGCTGTTGTTCTGCTGCTGTTATGTGATATAGTAATGGTGGTGGTGGTGGTGGTGGTGCTGATAGAATTGTTGTTGTTAGTGGTAGTGGTGGTGGTGGTGGTGGTGGTGGTGCTGTTGTTCTGCTGCTGTTATGTGATATAGTGGTGGCGGTGGTGGTGGTGATGGTGGTGTCTGGATGAGCTTGATAAATAGCAGAGCATCAAGTGTTATCGCATGAGAGGCAACAAGAGGGATGAACAGGATAACTCACTTCCAGAACAAGGCCACGTGAGAGGGGGGGGAGGGGGAGGAGGCAGGACATACGACTGAGCACCCTTCCTATCGCCTGTCTCTCTACGGTTCAACCATTAATCATTCAAGTCACATAGGAATTCAAATAACGCAGATCCTATAGTCCAAACTTGGGTTCTGCTCTTTAAATATCAATGCAATGTAACAAACAGGATCCTGCGTCAATGGAAGCCTAATTCTTTAAGGTGATGATGCCCGAGTTTGTTTCTGAACGAGGCTATTTTGTTTCATACGCTGCAGTAAGAGTTTTTGTAGCTTCGGAAGGGTGTTAAATGATGCTTACAAAATTAAAGACAATGGGAGGAGGAGAGGACAAAAAAGTAAAAAATATAACTTCACCGGTTATTTCCAATGCCATGTAATATGTAAAACACGAACAATAAAGAAACATTTCTCTTCACTGTCACAGCGGAAACGGATTACTATACTTCTATCTAGCTGGAAAAATCCGAATCTTTCTCTTCAGCTTGATCTTTCCACCTTCATGTAACTAAGCAGTAATATTAGGATGCCGCTCATGAGAAGAAAGAATTGCATTTGTTTCGCAGCGAGTACATTTTTTTTCTCCTTCTTTACGTAATTAAGAATATCTGGTGAATGTCTTGCCTCCCATTCACATATCGGTGTTGCATAATGTTTTGAGTCGAGGTTAAGCCCACACTTCTATTGACAGGAAACCACGATAAAAAGTTATTTCTGGTACATTCATGTCTTATCAATGGCCTGACTCCCTTTAAACAGATAAACAAGAGGATGACAACACTGTGCACTGTGGTGAGGCCATTTGGTTGTCCTACAATATACCCAATATGATAAAAGTGCACATTCCTAGGCCTGTAAGATCCCTTGATGGATGAAACAGGGCAGTGGATGGAAAAGGAAAGGAAGAACAAATTGACTCTTTGAAACCCTGGAGTCCACTTAATTCCACCCTAGCAAGAGGATCAAACAACAGACACACATATAACTGATTATAAAAAAAAACCTAACACGTATAAATAGATAAAACAGCGGAAAAGGCGAGTTATACAACTTGGTGAGAGAGTAGATAAGGAAATTAATCATTACTGGCAAGAATAACATCATAATCAATATCACCCAAGCGAGAGAGAGAGAGAGAGAGAGAGAGAGAGAGAGAGAGAGAGAGAGAGAGAGAGAGAGAGAGAGAGAGAGAGAGAGAGAGAGTAAATAAAAGCGGTTCCTTTACATAACTGGAGGTCTGAGTGGCATGCTGGCAGTGAGCTAAAAATACATTACCTCAGCTCTGTATTTCCAACTTACTATATGTTCGACAATGTGCCAAATTAAAGATTTATGATACGACATGAGTCTCCTACATGATCTTGACATTGACTCAAAGAACTTTATTTTGTGATGTGTAAAGTGAAGTAAATGAGAATACGTGACCACAAAACATTTGCTCAATAAGCATGAAAATGACCCAAGAAATTGACAACAAACATAACGCTTTTGGTAGCAAGTTTTCCAAGTCAAACATTATTCCTATATAAGACCGTAGATGTGTCTCTTAGGAAATGAATATCTTGTTTACTTAATTTACTTTGACTGTTACGGTAATCTGTCATTCGTCATTTACAGCTGATACCACTAAGTCGTTGTCAGTAGTGAATTTGCAAAAGAAAGTGTATCTATCATGAACTTTTATATACGAGACATCCACCAGTTTAAGAATCATTCAACTTTAACATTTATGGAGTTCACTACCATGCAAATTTCAGCTCGTCTCTATAAGCCTCTGTAGTAACTCCTCAAGTGTATTCCATCCCTGAAATAGCAAACCGACTCAAGGGTAGTGAAGACACCCAATGCACTGCGCAGAGCTTCCACTACATAACAACAAGGCTCTCTCAGCTGGCTTGGGGGTGCGGCGATCATATCTTACTTTTCAGTCGCTATAGATGTTAGGAGGGAAGGAGGAAGTCAATGTTGGACAAGC
>JAXIVD010008321.1:7500-12500 GCA_036785275.1 Cancer borealis | reverse complement strand
TACATACATACATACATACATACACACATACAGAGAGAGAGAGAGAGAGAGAGAGAGAGAGAGAGAGAGAGAGAGAGAGAGAGAGAGAGAGAGAGAGAGAGAGAGAGTTAATGTATGCAGCGGGCACCTCATAGATACATCACTCGGCCAGTATTCCAACAATTTCCGCTGGTTCACCGTTCCTCGCCTCTCAGCCCCTGCGGAACCCCTATCTCCGTGGGTTGGCCAGCAGGAGGAGGCGGCTCGTTGGGGTGTTTACACTTCACTGCCTCAGAGAAACGCCATTCTTTTCCTTGCTTTTTGTTCTGTATTTTTTCTGTGGTCAGTGACACGAAGAAAAAATCAACTCATTCCCCGCCACCCTCCACCACACCTGCACTGCACTGAAGCTCTCCTCGACACCACCAGGCATGATGTCATCACAGAGGAAGCCGAGCGTGGGTTGGGAACGTTGACTCACAAAATAAGACCTAGAACTCTCTCTCTCTCTCTCTCTCTCTCTCTCTCTCTCTCTCTCTCTCTCTCTCTCTCTCTCTCTCTCTCTCTCTCTCTCTCTCTCTCTCTTTCTAGAACATTTACCTTGTTTCTCAGTCAAATGAGAGAGGGGCATGAGGCACTATAACAACGTAGACACTCGACGTTGCTCTTCATCATCATCATCATCATCATCATCATCATCATCATCATCATCATCATCATCATCATCATCATGAGTCTACTGAAGATCTTCACTTATCTATATCAGACGCCTGTCTATTCCAGGTTACTCCAGCAAAACTTCTTATCTCATCTCTTTATCTAGTTCCCTGTCTGCCTTGCCTATTTTTTTTAACCATTCATTTATCTTTAAACACACTTTGTGGACTTTTTTCTGCAATTGCAAAACCATCTGCTGTAGTTCATCTTTCAATTCATTCATTTGAACAATATCATCAGCAAATCTAAGATTATCTAGATATTCTTAATTTATTTGAATTACTGCCTCTTCCTATTCCAAGTTAAAAAAAAAAAAACTTCAAAACCGCAGTGAACAGTTTGGAAGAAATAGTGTCGCCTTGCCTGGTATTTCATCGCTAACCTTATGTATCTTTATAGTGGCAGCAATTTCCTTATAGATGTCTTCTAATTCCTTCACATATATTTCTTCAACCCTCTGTCTCTTGAAAGCTTTCATGGCTGTTGAAGTTTTCACTGAGTCAAATGCTCTCTGTACCGCTACCCAATACATGTAAGGCGTGAGGACAAGGCGTTAAAAAGAGCAAAACCCTTGATTGTGTGTCATGTTCACTTCATTATTACAGCCTCGTCATCCTGATCTGTAATGTCACCACCACACACACACGAGAGAATAGTCACAGTAAAACCTGGCAATGGATGTTTTTTCGATGAGGGAACACGCAGCAATAAGTGACAACATCCACAGCCAAATAAAAACTCGACAAAATAATTGGATTGCAAACCAAAGGCCATCGCTTGAAACATGTTTAAAAACGAGAGTAAAAAAAAGAAGCTTTGGTTGGACCGTCCCGAAGGCCACCAGCCAGACAACCATTATGCACTCCAGCAACCATCGCCTTGCCAAAAAGGAAGGATCTGGTCTGCCAAACATGCAAAGGAAGGCAGACGCAATACTACTACTATTGCCACTGCTTTTGCTACCACCACCACTACTACTACTACTACTACTACTACTATTACTACTACTACTACTACTACTACTACTACTACTACTACTATACTAATTATTCATAATACTTATTATTGTCATTATTATCATTATTATCATCATCATTGTTATTATTATTATTGTTATTATTATTATTATTATTATTATTATTATTATTATTATTATTACTATTATTATCATTATTATTATCATTATTATTGTTGTTATTATCATAATCATTATCATTATTATTATTACTATTATTATTATTATTATTATTATTATTATGATCATCATCATTATTATTATCATTATTATTATTATCTCCCGAACCTTGAACGCCTTGACTTGGCTACCTTCCTTAAATAAGAGGAATATTTGCATAAATATACATAAATCGTTATATTTACTATTATTACTACTAGCGTTATTGGTACTATCATCATCCTTATCGTTATCATTATCATTATTGTGGAATCAACAATGTTTTTTTCACCCCAAAGGCTACACAGGCATTTAAAAATAAATACATAACAGGCGTTTTAGATGAAACATTTTGCTGCTACACAAGTACACAAACAAGGGTGAGTACTCTCTTGGTTGGCAGAGGTAATAATGAAGCAAATAACTAACTAAGACGCGGCAGCATAGCATAAACATGAGAAGCCCCTACACCCTCCCTCCACCCCCCACCCCCCATCAACCGACGCCATGTCGATCCATCTTCATTGAACTTTCATTTATGGTGCAGGCGTCAACTACGTCTGCCCGGGTGATGGTAATGACAATGAAGGTCGTGGACGTTCTGGTGGTGCGCAGCGGCGGTGTGACAAGATGCATCTGTAACTCGTTAAAATAGTTGGATGCCCAAACTTCATGTCCATTAGTTCGCGTATCCTAAGTCACAGATGGATTAATATTGACTACTTCTCCAGTTTTCATTTACATATCGTTTGAAGGAATTCATCCATATCCATCATACTTTATATTGTATGATGGGGAAAAAATTGGATGTGTTGGAATGGAATTACAACGGAAAATTATTCTGATGATCATCCAGAGTTGGAGAAAATTGTGAAGCATACTGTGTGCTGTTTTAGCAGGAAGACGAAGAATAAGAGACAGGGTTAAGTCAAATATTAATGATGTCCCGGTGGTGTCGAAATACAGTATATATATATATATATATATATATATATATATATATATATATATATGTTTTTTTTTCTTTCTTTTATTTATTTATGTTTTTTTTTCTTTCTTTTATTTATTTATTTATTTTTTTACATTAAAAGGGTACTGGCTAAGGGAAAAATAAATTAAGTATAAAAAAAAAATCCCGCCTGTCGCCAGACCCAGTAAAGAGGACAGCAGGAGAAATATAGACATGAGGGGAAAGTCCAATTTAGTATGAGAGGTGTCTTGACACTCCTCTTTTGAAAAAGTTTAAGTCATAGGCAGGTGGAAAAACAGACAAGGGAAGAGAGTTCCAGAGTTTACCAGTGTAAGGGATGAAAGAGTGAAGATACTGGTTAACTCTTGCATTAGGTAGATGGACAGAATAAGGATGAGAAGAAGTAGAAAGTCTTGTGCAGCGAGGCTGCGGGAGGGGGGAGGCATGCAGTTATCAAGTTCAGAAGAGCAGTCAGCATGAAAATAGCGGTAGAAGATAGATAAAGAAGCAACATTGCGGCGGTGACTTAAAGAGTCAAGACAGTCAGTTAGAGGAGGAGAGTTGATCAAGCGAAAAGCTTTAGACTCCAACCTGTTTAAAAGAACTGTGTGAGTTGAGCCTCCCCAGACATGAGAGCCATACTCCATATATATATATATATATATATATATATATATATATATATATATATATATATATATATATATATATATATATATATATAAAAATATATATATATACTATATATAAATTTTGTGATAGACAATAAGAGGAAAATATTAATGGTTAATGTGAGTACACATGTGGTAGGGGGCCAGACAACAAATGTCAAAAAACAATAAAGTTGTATCCAACGTGTTCATGAGAAACATGAACGTGATAACATAAATAAAAAGGCACTGAAAGTCAGTTACACAGAGTGGTGCCCGTGGTGGACGTGACACTCCTCAGGTGGAACGTAAAAACGAATGACAATATTATGGAAGGTGTGAACTGTAAACAGTTACAAGAATGTTTCATGACAGGTATTACGGTGTACACTGTGAAGTGACAGCACACTACTGCAAGAGGAAACTCTTGTCCCGTCCTGGATTGTTTCTTCCCTTGGTCTGCCCATCCCCTTCAAGCATGCACCGCAGAAGCTGAAGTGTAATACGCTGCACACACAATTCTACTTACACGCCACCTCAAATTCTCTTTGGTTTTTTTCCACCTTCTTTTTTCTTCCTGACAAACGTGTTCCAGATAATAACTGGTTTCAATGGCTGGTTGGCTGTTATTCTTTAGTTTATTTATTTTCTTAATATGGACGATAAGCATGATGATGATGATGATGATGATGATGATGACAGTAATAATAATAGTAATAATAATAATAATAATAATAATAATAATAATAATAATAATAATAATAATAATAATAATAATAATAATAATAATGATAATGATAATAATAATAATAATAGTAAAAATTTATCTATCTTTATACCAGGCTGTTATCCGACTAAAGGGGGCACCAAGCAAGGCCACGCCAGTGTTCGCTGGGACATTACTCTCCCCTCCCCCTATGCATTCTATCTTTTTGTAAGAAATTATACAGAGAAGGGGCTACCCAGACCAGCATGAGAGAATAATATATGTTCAACTTTGACTCTATGAAGGAAGAGTCCGCTTGTTGGTGCAGCAAAACTTTACCTGAAGTCGTGACTCAACTCAACACCAAACACAAGGCAGCACAGTTTCT
This sequence comes from Cancer borealis, assembly GCA_036785275.1. NCBI lineage: Eukaryota > Metazoa > Arthropoda > Malacostraca > Decapoda > Cancridae > Cancer > Cancer borealis. The sequence continues at coordinate 7,916 of JAXIVD010008321.1, read as the reverse complement.
CGTCTGAAAATGGTACTCCAGCACACTCAAGTGTACTACGATTGTGAAAGCGTTTTTGTTTCCATCTCTTGAACACACATGACAGGAGAACGAGAGGTATGGTAAATCATTATGTATCACTATCCCTTTATGTATGACATCTACATGTTACATAGCAGGTACAGCAGAACCGAGGACACAGTTGGACAAACCAAGAATAACGATTGATCCCATTCGTGCTTGATGCGCCATGGTGACAGGCACTTTACGGAGGAGAAAAACTCACTCCGCGGGTCTAGGCTGGAACACAAAGGACGGCCAGCAAGTGACAACGTCCGCCACTCTTTTTGGCTCATACATATTTTTGCCGTGATAGAAAACTAATATATGACAGGGCAGTTAGTAATGACTGTTACACACACACACACACACACACA
>JAXIVD010008321.1:0-2500 GCA_036785275.1 Cancer borealis | reverse complement strand
ACACACACACACACACACACACACACACACACACACACACACACACACACACACACACACACACACACACACACGACCTGTTTTTTCCGTCGTTGGCATGCACAAGTAAGTGTTTCACTATTCTCATTGTGCATTTACATAAGCATCCTTGATGAACACTGCAAAATGTATCATAGTGCTTATGCCGTAGACAAACCTGTCACTTTAGGCTAGGCCGCAGATTACGACCAGACCTCTGGATGCGTTTCTGCATGCATGGTAATGGAGGACGAATGCACTCACTCACTCACAGCCCTTCACCGACTACACACCTCTTGTGACGAAGTTGATTGGTATCGTAGTAATAAAAGTCACATATGCCTCGTGCTATCTACCTACCTATCTCCCCAACACACACACTGCTAGGTAGCTCAGTGGATAACGTCCCGGCGTGTCATTCGGCAGGCTGAGAGCTTCTCGCCTCGCTCAAGGTGCAAAGTTTTTACTGATGATCGAATAGTTAATGACTTCCTTGAGTAAGAGGATGGGGTGTGTAGTATGTGAAAGGTCAGTCTTATCCATAGATTGGTCTTTATGAACTTTACGTTCTCTTTGGAATGAAAATGGCTAGTGATCACGAGTCCAGCAAACAGATCGTCATTGACAAGTATCTCGACAAGATGAGGACCTGCTCCATCTCAAACTTGTAGCAGCTGCCCTCTCCCTCTTCTTCCCTATGAAGGACAATAGAAAACAACAACAACAGCAGAGTCCGGCACGTGATCCTCAAGATAGTGCGTAAATTACACACACACACACACACACACACACACACACACACACACACACACACACACACACACACAACAAGTTTATTTATGAGGGATGACTTGACCTTGATAGATAGATTTTTTCTTCACATTTACCCTGTGGTAAAATGTGGTAGTCTTACCGCAGCTGCCAATCCTGCCAACGATGTTTGTATTTAAAAAAAAAAATCTTTCAGTGTTATGTCCTCCCCTTGGGCTTCCATTTAAACCATGTATATCCTCGAGCTATCCAGATGAAATTCCTTTTAGTTTCATATAATATGATAATGAGTCTGATCTCAAGCAGATTGTCAAGAAAAAAGATCAATTGCTGATTAGAAGGAAGCAGTAGTCAAGATACTATATCACTAGCCAAGGAAAAAAAGAAGAAAACAGCCGCATGATCACGACCACCACCAACGAAAAAAATAAAAAGGACTACCTCAACAACAACATTGAGGATGACTATAACAAATACAAGCAGTTGAACGATCTCTTCTTCTTCTTCTCCCTATTATTATTATTACTATTGTTACTATTATTATTATTATTATTATTATTATTATTATTATTATTATCATTATTAAAGTTCAAGTTAAAGTTGCATAGGTTTCAGTTCCGGTATCCATCAATGAAGATGCTCTCCAGAACGTCAGCCAGGCAAGCCCAACCCCCCACTGTGGTGCCTAACCACAGCAGATCCTACCCAGTAAACAGCTTAAACATCACAAGCCCGGGCGGGGACTCGATCTGCCGACCAAGCGAATGCAAGACCAGCACGCTACCACTGTACTAGCCAGGAGGCTAGTATTATTACTATTATTGTTATTATTATCATTATTATTATTATTATTATTATTATTGTAATTATTATAATTATTATCGTTATTGTTATTATTATTATCATTATTATTATTATTATGGTGGTGGTGGTGGTGGTGGTGGTGGTGGTGGTGGTGGTGGTGGTGGTGGTGGTGGTGGTGGTGGTGGTGGTGGTGGTGGTGGTGGTGGTGGTGGTGGTGGTGGTGGTGGTGGTGGTGGTGGTGGTGGTGGTGGTGATCATGAAATTATTATTTTCTTCTTGGTGAGTGAAATATCTGAGCAGACGAAATGTATCTCCTAATCAGCAATTTATTAAATTTTTTCTTGACAATCTCCTGCTTCAGGCCAGACTTAAGTTACACATATACGCATCTTTGAGAGAGGGCAAGAGTGTATCTACATTTAAGGAAGGATTCGTAAAAGTTTGGTGTGTGTGTGTGTGTGTGTGTGTGTGTGTGTGTGTGTGTGTGTGTGTGTGTGTGTGTGTGTGTGTGTGTATGTGTGTGTGTATGTGTGTGTGTGTGTGTGTGTGTGTGTGTGTGTGTGTGTGTGTGTGTGTGTATGTGTGTGTGTGTGTGTGTGTGTGTGTGTGTGTGTGTGTGTGTGTGTGTGTATGTGTGTATGTGTGTATGTGTGTGTGTGTGTATGTGTGTGTGTGTGTGTGTGTGTGTGTGTGTGTGTGTGTGTGTGTGTGTGTGTGTGTGTGTGTGTGTGTGTGTGTGTGTGTGTGTGTGTGTGTGTGTGTGTGTGGTGTGTGTGTGTGTGTGTGTGTGTGTGTGTGTGTGTATGTGTGTGTGTGTGTGTGTGTGTGTGTGTGTGTGTGTGTGTGTGTGTGTGTGTGTGTGTGTGTGTGTGTGTGTGTGTGTGTGTGTTTGGTGGGCGTCAACGAG